>PVKM010036168.1:0-14919 GCA_004027735.1 Carollia perspicillata
TTTTTTTTTTTCCTTCATTTCACTTATCAACGTCTTCATTTGTTCATCTAATTTGTGACCCAAATCAACCAATTCTGTGAGCATCCTGACCACCAGTGTTTTGAACTGTGCATCTGATAGGTTGGCTATCTCTTGGTCACTTAAAAGTATTGGCTCTGGGGCTTTGAGCTGTTCTGTTTGAGTCATTTTTGGTCAGGTGGCACCTGTTACCTATGGGTGGCGGAGCCTTAGGTGTTCACCAGGACGGGGCAACCTATTTGCTGGGTTGTGATGCTGTCTCTGGGGGCGGGGTCAGAGAGGGATCAATTGTGCCTATTCTTCGCTCTCTTGGATTTGCATCCTCTTGCTGCCTCCCACATGCAAACTGGGCCCCCCTGGTGCTGGTTCCCAGGTGGGTGGTCCTATGCATGCTCCAGGACCCTGTGGGTCTCCCCAACGACCTCTCCTGTGAGGCTAGGAGTCTCTCCCAGCACCTTTTCAATCGGTGTTTTTAGGCTTTATTTTCCGTCGCCGGGGCCCTGGGCTGTGCAGTCCCATCTCTTGCCTAGTTTATCTGCATGTGAATGTGTGTCCACTGTTGGCCAGCTGCCCTGCGTGCCCTACGTGCTCTGCTTATCTCCTTCCTGCGCTTCTGGGGTCTGCAAGCTCCATGCCACCTATGCTCCCCGGCGCTCTGGGGTCTGCTAGCCACTGCCTTTTCCTGCCGCGTTCCCTCCCTGCCGGCTGCCGATTCCGCCCCTCTTACTGGTCTGGTTGAATGGTTGTCGGACTTCCGTAGTTCAATTTTCTGTGTTCTGGTTGTGTTACTGTTTGTAAATCTTTGTTGTCCTTAATCTTGATTGTGCGAAGAGGCACAGTGTTTCCACCTACACCTCCATCTTGGCCGGAAGTGTAGGACTTTAAATAAATTCTCAAATCGTAATTTAAACCTATAATGCAACCTTGAGTGACTCTAATTTTGTGAAAATTTCACCTGAGCCTCCAGAAGACTGAACTGATAAGGATATGGGAATAGTGAGATAGAGGCAGTGGCAACTATACAGATCCCATAGTTCCCTAAGAGTAAGTAGCTCAAAGATGACTACTGTAGTAACTTAGTTATCTGTACGTGGAGCCAGTAAGCCGCTGGTGATATGTTGTGGTACCTCAATGTGATTTTCATTTTCCTTCACTGATAAATAGTGGATGTGAGCACCTTTTCGTATGATTAATGGCCACTTGAATATCTTCTTTTGTGAAATATTGTTCAATTCTTTTGCTTATTTTTCTACTGGGTTGTCTTTTTTAAAAATTGATTTGTAGGAATTCCTATTCTTCACTGAATACATATGTATTGCAAAATTTTTCTTTCATTCTGTGCCTTGCATGTTTACATTTGTAACAGTGTCTTTTGACAAGTTCTTCATTATAGCATATTTTAATTATTTTTATTTTTTGAACAGCTGTTCTTGTGTCCTGTTCAAGAAATTGTTGCCTCAAGGTTTCTTTTGCAATATTTAGATTTCAGTCCACTTGGGGTTGATTTTTATATATTGTGTTATGGTCAAGATTTATTTTATAGACTTGTAATTACTATAACTTTATTATAAGACTTTCTAATAAGTATAAGAAGTCAGATGTGTCTTCCAATTAGTTCTTTAAGGTGATCATGGCTAATCTAGCTCCTGTTTATTTCCACACACATTTTAGAATTAGCTTATCAATTTCTACCAAACGCATATATGCACACTCACACACAAACCCTACTGGGATTTTGATTGTGATTGCTTTGAATCTATAGATCAATTTGGGGGGTACTTAACATTTTTATGATACTGAACCTTCCAGTCTATGAACCTGTTCAACCATTTATTTAGAACTTTAATTTTTCCCAGTCCTCATAGTTATCACTGAAGACTTTACACATTTTTTGATATGTTTATAACTATCTAATTTTTCTTATTATAAATTGTTAATTTCATTTTCTGCCATGTTTTTAGTACATAGGAATGCAGTTGGTTTTTGTTATGTGGACATTGTATCCAGCAACCTTTAAATTTGCTTGTAAATGTTAATAATTTGTCAAAAATTTTTCTAATTAATGGTTTTATTCCTAAGACTGCCCTACCACAATCCAATACACCAACACTATTTTTTATAAAACCTGTTTGATTTTTCTTGAGTGCTATATTGCATTTAGATTAGAAGTCATAAATATTTGAGAAGTAATGTGTTGTAAAGATTGATTTTATTATCAACTAGTTGTAGTTCAAATATTTTATGAAATATAATTTTATATATATGTGTACCTATATTTGTGTGCATATATTATATATCATATAATATGATATACTATATAATAGTATATAGTATATACTATGTATATGTATATAATTACATACTATTACTATGTAATAGTATTACATAGTATACTATTATACTATGTAATAGTATATAGTATATACTATGTATACATACTATGTATATACAATATACTGTGTAATATGTATATACACATGTAGTGTATATAATGTGTAAATGAATAGTATATATATTTTGTATACTATACATTATATGCTATATATACACTATATTACATATAGTATATTATAATATATGCACACATATATTTATTAGAGAAACCAGACCCAGGAAGATAGTAGTTCCTACCATAAGCTTCTTTTAGAAATGACTTTAGCATAACTGTGTATTAAAATATGTGAATTAAAGCAGCTTTAAAAACTGTAATCAGATTTATGAAAGTTGTACTAATTCACACTTTTCAGAATTAGTTCTTGTTTTTCTTTCATTTATTATTTACTTATCAGACATTTATAAAGTGCCTGTTGTGTCCGGCGCTTAATGAATCAGAGAGCTTAGAGTTCAACAAAAGTAGGACTAGGGGTTTGCAATTAGATAAATAATTGTAGTAGTGTGATACTAATCTGATTGTAGTATGCTCTGGATGTTATAGGAGCAGAGGAAAGGGCCATCTAATCCATAATGGAGGAAGACCCTATGCTAAATATTAAAAGAACAATTGCAATATGATTGTTGAATACCATATATATACTCTATGTAAACCTTTTTTTCTGTTCCCAGGCCCCTGTAAACAAATATAAGTTCTTTAAATTACCTCTTTTGCTTTATTTTTACTGATTAGTTAACATTGACATGAGTTACTATCTCATTATATTGAGATGTATGTATTTCAGTACATTCATCATATTAGTATTTGGGTTTTTAAAGAAAACATTTGTGTTTTTATATCATAAATGTAATATATGTTTGTTGAAATTTTGGAAAATAAAAAAAAATCACATATAAAATGTTAAACCCAAATATAGAAAGACAAACAGAAATTCAGACTGGAAGAAAACATAAGGTATTGAGTAGTTCTTTTTAGAGTGGTGAACAAATAAGTGACTTATGCTCTAAAATTCCTGCATTGAAGCTGTATTATTTCCTGCTGTTCGGTCATAGGGATATAACTAACGTATTTAACAGATTTCTTGTATTAAAATATTTAAACCGTGACATAGACTTGATTTAAGATTATTCCTTGGACAAGATTTCATGTGTTTATTTTAATGTAAATTTTAAATCACTAATTTTTTGGCAGAAATATTATTAGACAAGTAAGTATACTATCATCAGTTTTTGTTTTGTTTTGGTTTTAATGAAACAGGAACTGAAAGCAGCTATAAAATTTAGGTAACTCTTTTTAGTCTCATTTAGGTGTCATTTTCATTTATTCTTCTCTTGAATTTATGATATAGATAATAAGAATATTATTTTCTCGAGTACTATGGCTTAATTATTAAAGAGATATTTGGTCATCTTTTTTGGAAGCCCAAATAAAAACTATAAAAATAAAAAAAATTATTATTAGGTTTCCTTGGTAAACATCTTACCTGCGTTAGGTAGAGAGAAGCAGTGGAGTTTATTATATTTGAATAGGAAAGTTACTACTTTACATATGAACCCCAGACTACAAAATACAGAGCTATATGTAAACAGAACTATCATAGAGTCCAATAATGTGTGATAAAAAAATTAGGATCTGTATCAGTTTTCATGCTTATGCTTAGTGTAGGTACATGATTGTATGTTGTTGGTCTACCAAAGATTTAAGCATATTTTTATGTTCTTTAAATTGCATATGTAATTCAGCTGTCGGCAACAATCACTTCACCTATAGTTCTCTTGCCTTCCACTGCTTCAGATCTTGTCTTCCATTGTTTTCAACCCCTGACATTCTAAATTCTTAACTCAGCTAGTCTAACCTCCTACTTCCCCACCTGCACGCTCCCTTCTCTACGCCCCTCCCCCTCAGTTCCAGCATACACACACTGAGCAATGGAGATTTACTGAAGTGTTTGTAAAAGAAATAGAAGAGCTTCATGTGCTTCAGAAGTTCCTAATAAACACTTCTGTTTTCCAGTCCTGTTTCTTTTCAACTGTGCTTTCACGCAACATCCAGAATCACCCACCTCTGGTTCACTCTTGAAGTGCTTGCCTCCTTCTTCACACTCCTCTGCGTCCAAATTTGCAAATCTGAACTCTACAATGCATGGTAAAACAGAGAGACCCCTTCCAATCCTCAGTGCTTAGAAGGCCTAAGAGATGAGGAAAATACTTTATTCGGTTACACTTAAGTTAAAAGCCCTAATAAAAGAGGCATCTATCAATAATGTTTGATATATATAAAATATGGTATATACACATATAACATTTTCATATGCCCATATGCAAAAAATTATTAATCTGATCCCTTAGTAGAATTCTGAAATTGGGAATCATATGAATGGATTAGAATAGCAACAATGAAATGGTAACTGTTCAAAAATTTTAAAAATAAAAATAATATGTGTTAAGATTTTAAAAAGAAAATTCTTATAGAGAGGATAAGAAAAAAACGCATTTTGGGTCCTCACCGTATCTATTGATATATTGTGATTCTTTCAAGTCTTGGCTCTTCTCTATAATTTCAGCATAATGTTGTGTTATTCCTCCTATTTCTTTATTTTTAAATTTTAGACTTAGCTTTTGGTTTCCTAAAATGGAATGTAAAGGATTCCATTCTATTATTCACTTCCCTTATCCCCATACATAATTACAGACTTTCCTCCCCCATCTTCCATCTTCATAGGATGTGTTAGGAATATGGAGTATACTATTACCCTGCGTACTTCCATACACTGTCTCCTGTGTTGGATCCTGATTTCTGGAACCCCATCATCTTTTTGGGTTATTTTGCTGAAGCTTTTTGCTTATTTTGCTAAAGCACTTTTTTGAGAACTTTCTGAAAGAAGGTGAATGGAAGACATTTTTATTTTGGACCTTGGCATGTCTAAAAATGCCTTTATTCATCTTTGTATTAGGTTTACACATCAAAATCATTATGTTAGGCTCATACAGTTCACAATAGAAATGCCTCCCAAATTTTGGGTATTTGGAAAAGTTTTAGGGAAAACAGTTATTCGTGTATTTTTTAATAAATTTAATTTGGAAGGAAAATTGTGTGCACATGTGTGCACATATCAGACACTGATATGTATCTCTGTCCCTCTCCCTCTCCCTCTCCCTGTGGGTTGGTAAGTGGTTGAGGGAAGGTAGAGTGGATTTTCCAGGGACCCGGGTGCCTTCTCTCTTGTCGTTACACCATTCTCTACTCTTGGACGTTGTAGCTCAAATTATGATTCTCAGAAACAGCAGCCATATCATGTGGGAATTTGTTAAAAATGCAGAATCTCAGGCCAAAACCAGACCTAAGAAATCAGAATCTGTGTTTTTACAAGACTCTCAGGTGATTTATGTGCACATTAAAAACTGCCCAGTGGTTTACCCATATCTCTCAGCTCTAAAATGGCTTACCACACTGTCATCTTGCTCCAGCCAGGGAGATTGGGAAAAGAGGATGGGTATGCAGATTTACTTCTAGGGAAGTAAAAGTACTTTTATTCCAGATTTACTGGAAGCTGCCCATATCACTTTCACTCAGATTTCATTGGTCAGAGGTGTGTCATATAGCTACATCTATTTGTAGTTAAAAGAGAAGTAGGAAACATTTAGTTGTGTAGATATGTGCTCAGGTGTGCTTGGCAGGCTCTGTTACTAAAAGGAGGAAGAGAAGAATGAATATGAGAGGAAACCAGCAGCGAGACTTTGGCTGGATATGGAATTCTAGATTAGAAATCCTTTTTAAAACCCCAGAATTTTGAATATATTATGATACTGTCTTCTAACTTCCGTACTGTTGAAAACTCCAATGCCGTTCAGATTCCTGATCTCTATATATAACATG
Organism: Carollia perspicillata; assembly: GCA_004027735.1. NCBI lineage: Eukaryota > Metazoa > Chordata > Mammalia > Chiroptera > Phyllostomidae > Carollia > Carollia perspicillata. The sequence continues at coordinate 6,287 of PVKM010036168.1, forward strand.
TTTTTATTCCCTAAAACTTTTAAGATATTTTCTTCTTTTTACATTTCCATTTTCTGTAACTGTCATGATTATGTACACTTGTGGGTCTTATTTAATTTATTGTGCTGAGTACTGAGATGTAGGGCAGGGGTTTTCAGTTATAGAAAAGATTTATCCTTAAGTTCTATAAAATGCTCTTATTTGATATTTTCTCTCTTTGAATTTTTTAAAGCATATTTTATTGATTATGCTGTCACAGTTTTTCCAATTTTTCCCCCTTTATCCCTCCTCGGCCCAGCACCCTCCAACCCTCCAGTGTCCCCCCTTCCCTTAGTTCATGTCCATGGGTTGTATATATAAGTTATTTCAGTCTTCTGTTTACTATACCATTTTTTACCTCTCTCCGTCTATTTTGTGCCTACCAATTATGCTTCTTCTTCCCAGTACCTTTCCCCTGCTATTCCTCCCTTCCCCCTCCCCACTGAAAACCCTCCATGTAATAGCCATTTGTCTGATTCTGTTCCTGTTTTAGTTTTAGTTTTTGTTATTCTTTCTTTCTTTTAGGTTCATTTGTTGATAGTTGAGAGTTTTACTGTGGATAGTTGTCATTTTACTGTTCATAGTTTTGATCTTCTTTTTCTTAGATAAGTCCCTTTAACATTTCATATAATAAGGGTTTGATGATGATGAACTCCTTTAACTTGACCTTATCTGGGAAGCACTTTGTGTGCCTTTCCATTCTAAATGATAGCTTTGCTGGATAGAGCAATCTTGGATGTAGGTCCTTGCCTTTCATGACTTCAAATACTTCTTTCCAGCCCCTTCTTGCCTGGAAGGTTTCTTTTGAGAAATCAGCTGATAGCCTTGTGGGCATTCCTTTGTAGGTAACTGTCTCTTTTTCTCTTGCTGCTTTTAAGATTCTCTCTTTATCTTTAATCTTGGGTAACTTAATGATGGTGTGCCTTGCTGTGTTCCTCTTTGGGTTCAATTTCTTTGGGATTCTCTGAGCTTCCTGGAAGTCTATTTCCTTTGCCAGATTGGGGAAGTTTTCCTTCATTATTTGTTCAGATAAGTTTTCAATTTCTTGCTGCTGCTCTCCTTCTGGCACCTCTATAATTCGGATATTGGAATGTGTCAAGTTGTCCCAGAGGTTCCTAAGCCTCCTCATTTTTTTGAATTCTTGTTTCTTCATTCTGTTCTGGTTGGCTATTCATTTCTTCCTTTTGTTCCAAATTGTTGATTTGAGTCCTGGTTTCCTTTCTGTCACTGTTGGTTCCCTGAATATTGTGGTTGATTTCATTTTGGGTATCTTTCATTTGTTTTTTTTTTTCATTTTTCGAATAAGCTCAATCAGTTCTGTAAGCATTTTGGTTACCAGGGCTTTAAATTCTCTGTCAGGTAGGCTGGCAATCTCCTCATAGCTTAGTTCTGAGGTTTTGCTCTGTTCTTTCATTTGGGCCATATTTCTTTGTCTTGGCGCACTTGATAAGTTGTAAGGAGGCAGGGCCTTAGGTATTCACTAGGGCAGGGCAACCCTCCTCGCTGCCCTGCAGCACTGCCTGTGGGGGAGGGGACAGAGAGGGAAGAGTGCACCTCCCCTGCTCTAATCCAGTGCACTTTTCAACAAACCCTGGTGTGGGACTCAGAGTTTCTCTCACTGCAGCAACCCCTGCGGTTGTCCACAGTCAACTCTGAGTCCCAGTTTCCTGTTCAGCCAGCCCCGCCCACATGGTCCACGGCCTCCCCTGTTTCTCTCAGCCAGCCCCGCCTACAGGGTCCACTGCCTTGTGGCCAGTTTTCTCTGCCCACCATCTTACTGGTCTGTTTTGGCTGGTTGACTGTTTCTCTAATTCCTTGGTTGTCGGAGTTCCATGCAGTTTGATTTTCTGGCACTTGTGATTGTTTTTTGATTTTAGATTGGTTGTTATCCTCCTTTTGGTTGTGCAAGGAAGCGAAGAGTTTCTATCTACGCCTCCATCTTGGCCAGAAATCTCTCTTTGCATTTTTAAAATCTTTTTATTCACTTGTATTTTTTTAACCTTTCTTTCAACCTTTATAGTTAATTTTTTATTTCTGCTTTCATATATATTTTTGTCATCTGAATATTCTTTTTTTATAACCTTGTCTATATTTTATGGATGCAATAACTTAATCTCTTTGTGAGATATGGTTGTTTTAAGTGTTTTTTTTTCTCCTTTGTGCATTGTCCCTGTTTAAGGTATTTTGGTCTCTTCTTATTAGAGGTTTTCCTTAAATATGGTGATTCTTAGCAATTTATTAGTAATTGAGCGTGAAGCACCAAAACATTGAGGGATCTGCTATCCTTGCTTATAAGGAGATCAGGTAGGGAACAAGCCATTTTTTAATGGACTCTCTGGATCTCAGTGTCTGTAGATCTTTTCTTTTGGGCTTCCCCAAAAGACGACCAAAATATCTTCTTAATAAAGCAAAATCTTCTTTGAACTCCAAGGTCCTTCATGCTGTACAGTCTTTGTTGCTCACTAAAAAGACAGAACGTGTCTCAGCAAGGAGACTTAGCTCATAGAAAATCCTATTAACTTTATCCCTCACACATTGTCATTCATTGTTATAGTGCGTTAAGGGTCAGCAAACAATGGCACATGGCCAAATTCATCCCACATTCTGTTTCTATCACTGTCTGTTAGCTACAGATAGTTTTTACGTGTTTAAAGGATTGTATTTTTTAAAAAATGCACGACAGACTGTCATATGGCCCACAAAGGCTAAAATGTTTATAGCTGGTCCTTTACAGGATAGTTTGCTGATCCCTGCTGCTACTCCTCTATTTCCCCCCTAAAAAGGGAGACTAGTCTTTGCTGGCATGTTGTGTCCAGAATAGACTTATTATAAACTACTCTAGAAAATTCAGACTTAATTGTTATTAATGCATCCTATCTTAAGAACGAAACAAACGAATATGAAGCAGGATATGCCGGAACAGATCTCAACTTACCCATAGAATGTGACTCCTTACTAGAGGCAAGACATGCCCAGATGACAGAACTCAGTGAATTCACCAGAGTTTGCCAATTAGCTAGCTAGTTAGCCAGAGATAAAAGAGTTAATGTTTACAAACTGAGTGTGGATCTGCTTTAGGGGTGGTCCATGATTTTGGAATGCTCTGGAAACAGTGAGGGTTATTGACTTCAACATCAGTGCTTCCTAAGGACATAACTGTTATAAAGATAGAAGCCCATTTTAAAAAAAAAGAGGTAACATGATGATTAAAGAAAATTCCCTGGCTGATCCTTATGGCAGACAGGCACCTGTCACTAAGATTGCAGCCCTCATGATAAGGAAAGACCAAATCTTGAAACGGGTCCCAACAGGCTATCACAGAATGCAGTGACTAAGGATCTCCAAAGTTGAAAAAGGGAGTCATGCAGATTACTAAAGTGAACCTTCAGTGCTCCCAGGACAATTTCTTTGTGGCATCAGAGGTCCTCAAGTGGAACCTGGGGGATTTTTCACATATGTCCTGGTAAGGAGAAATTGATTTGTGAGCTCAGCCAATGGGAAACTGCTGAAATTGCCGAGCATGTTATGATCTATGTCTCATCTCTCACCAGCGTAATCCTTGGTTAAAACAGTAAAAGTGGGGCATGGACAAGAATCCCAACTTCAAGGTACCTTTGAACACCTCCAAATGGTTTTCATACAAGGGTTTGAAAGTGGTCATCGTTTGCTTATTGCTTGGGGCAGACTTAAAGCCTTTCCTTGTTGGAAATCAACAGCTCAAACAGCTGCACAAAAACTTACTCATTTTTGTGTTCACAACCTGAGGAATGCCAACCTGTCTTTCTCATGAGGGTCATCCATTTTGCTGAAACTATGATTACTGAGCTTTCCAAAGCCCTTCCACTCACTCAGAAACTTCACTGTACATACCACCTCTAATCTTCAAGAAAGGTAGAAAGAACAAAAGGAATTCTGAAACTAGTGTTTCCAAAGGTCTTAGAATTTCCATGGCCTAAGATACTGTCATTGTCTTTAATGACAATGAAATAATTTCTTTTTGGGTCTCAACCAGTCTTCAGTTATTAGTTAGTACAGACTAGCCTATATGTTTAGGAATTATCTTTGATACTATACTCCAAGCTACTACAACCAGGCATGGCTGTACTCTCTGCCAGAAACCCATGCCATATAGTCAGTCTTACCATCAACACATATAAACAACCTTTCCTCAGCACCTTCATAAACAACTCCTGTGTAACCTAAAACCTGGGGACATGGACTTTTGAAAGACACAGAGAAAGACAGTCCTTGAATCTGAGGGAAAGAACTTATCTCCTTGGTACCAATTCCTTGTAATGAATCATTTTCTTTTTTGGATAACTGGACTCAAATGTTAAATAATTTTCTAAATTGCAAGTCCCACAAAAGGCCATCTATCATATAGTTCATAGGAAAGAAGATTGTTATCCCTACCAAAGCAATACACAGGGATCTTTCATAGGAGGTAGATTTTGTAAGTTAACTTTCACAGAAATAGGTCTTGGACTAGAGAATAGATAATGTATGTGAAGGTTGTCTCACATTCACAGACCTCGAAATGGAGACAGATAACTTAAATCCAACTCCAAGCTCTTCTGCTTTAGAGCTACCTTATGATATTGGCACTACAAATTTCATTACCTGGCACTGGATCACTCTTCATCAAAATGTTACAGTGCTCGTAGGCAACTCCAAGAGGGGTATTTTGACCCTCCAACAGATAATGAGGTGGCTCCTGAAGACTGATACTAAATTTGTGCCATAAAAGTCTATTGGCTACTGCCTGCCAACTAGTCAGGGATTTGTAACCTTGGTAAACTGATGTCTCCCAGAGCCCATTTTGCCCCATCCATTTCCTCACTTGGAAACAAACTGAGAATCTAACTCCCTAACCACTGAAAGGGATTCTGAATTGTTTCACTCTCATGCCAAGGTTCTTCACTTCCAGCTTTACAAGAGGCCATTAAGTGAGAATAATTCTACATACTAAGGTTCAGAGAATAGCAGTGGAACTAGACAATGCAAACAAGACCTAAAGAACTCTTTATCCAAGAGGCTGTATGAACAGGTAGTAGTTCAGAAAAGAGCCACTTTGGATATAATATTGGTCTGTCTGGGGGAAATGTCATGCTTACGAGCTGTCAATCCTTCCTGGGATCACTATTATTACTAAAAAGACTGGAGAAGCAAAGAAAATAATCACAGAATTGCTAATTTTGCCAATAACCCCACATTTGGTTTTGTGGGCTCTTCAGATAAAGTGGGATCTATTTTCTTAGCTTAATTTTGGCACTCCTGGGTTCTGGCGTAGATGTAGACTGAAGAATAGACCTACAGAGTATTATGCTAAGCAAAATAACTCAGGTAGAGAAAGCCAAAACCTGTATGAGTTCTCTTATATGCAGAATCTAAAGAAACCAACAAAACAAATGAACAAAGAAAGTGAAACGAACTCATAGATAGATACAGAGAACAAACTGATGGTTGTCAGAGTCAGTGATGTAGGGGATGGGCAGAAGAAGAGAAGAGGATTAAGCAGTACAAACTTCCAGTTATAGAATAAGTCATGGGGATGTAATGTACAGCATAGAAAATATGTCATTAATATCATAATAATTATGTACTGTAACAGATGGTTACTAGACTTGCTGTGGTTATTGCTTCAGAAGTATATAAATGTTGAGTCACTGTGTTGTACACCTGAGAGCAATATAATATTGTCTGTGATGTACAATTTAAAAATTTTAAAACTTTTAAAGTGTACTGCAGACTCTAATCATAATCCTTTTCTTAGTATTCGTGTTGTAGTGCTTTAAGTGTGTGAACTCCAGAGTATTAAATGCTGCTGCACAGTTTCTTTGTAAGAAACTCTGATTCTTACAATTTGAAGTGACCCTTGTACCCTCCCCTAGATTTCATCATGAAACCTCATACAGTGATAAAGATCTGGACTGATCATGTTCCTAGATGGGAGTGTGGGGCAGGGTCTGGGGTGGTGGGCGGGAAAGGGACTGAGAGCCAAACTAAAACCACCTGAAACCACATATTGACTACATTAACATGGCTTTACTATTTGACTTAATATGGTTTTACTACTCCAGGAGCTCTGGCCCAGCAAGATGAAGTTACAAATTGACACAGATCCTGGCCCCTGGGGTCCACGCCATTATGGATGAGATGAGACAAATTCACATGGACTACCAAGTCCTGTGTAGGAAAAGGGTTGGTGTGGCCTGTCTCTCAAGAGGAGAAAAGCCTCAGAGCGCCTCGGCCACTTTCTCAAGAAGAGAGCACCTCAACCCTTGCCTTGACAGGCTTTTATTAGGTTCAATTTGCACAGGAATACAGGGTGTATACATAAAACTCATCAATCATTGTCAGGCAGAAATGATTAAACAATAGATAATATTCAAAGAACTCTGAGGCCATATTCTGAGTCAGGGTCAGATAGTTAAAGGGCCATAAAAATTGGGGGAGCAAACTTGTTTCATGCTTGGACCCTTATCATTTAAATTGAGGGTATTAGCAAAGCAGGTTTCATAGGATTTTAAGCATTCTTTCTTGGGCCTGATTGTCCTAGGGAACCTGCCCTTTCCAGCACAGGGCCGCACCAACCTCCAGCATTGTTTCAGGCTTAAGTCAGGTAGGGGAAGTAAGGCAACCAAGAGATTAGAGACTTCTTGCAGACAGAATGAGGACTCAGGCTACATCAAAGATGAAGGACGAGGGTCCATCACCCCCTTTTTCTATAGCCCCCCAAGTCCTTCAGCCCCTTTGTCACCGTGCCTGTCTTAGGTTGTCTCTCTTTTGAAGACTCTTACCCGTCATTGGCTAACCAGTCATCCGCCCGGGGCCAAGCAGGGTTAAGAGAAAGAGGGCAGAGGTGGTACCCCTACAAGGAAAATAATCTTTGTCTCCTAAGTGGCTTATGGTCCCAAGGTCCTTTACTCAGCCTTAGCCACAGGGATTGCAGCTTCTGAATCCAGGCAGGGCAATTCCCAACAAGAAATGATCTTGTTTGTTTCAGGAATGTCAACAAATCACATTTATCAAAAAAACAAACTATCCCTTTCCCAGGACAGTGTGCCCCTCAACTTACACTTATCAAAAACTCTACTCTTTAAGACTCGATTTGAAACTCTTGCCTATTGCCATTGTCTTTGCCTTATCCCAGTCAGGCCACTGCAATGAAAGATCTCGTTGAACTAGATTCCAAAAGCCTCGCAAATATCCCCCTGCTCTCACCCTGAAACACTACTAAGATTCAGAAAAGACAAGACTCCCTTACTCTTGTTTTCTGTTGATTCTGTTAAGCAGCTAACAGCTGTTAGTTCAGTTAACTATTCCTTTGCAGGTAATGTGTCTGCATTATTTTGCTACCTTTTTTTTATCATTTTCTTTCCACCTAAAAAACACCCTTGTTATGTATGCTGCTATGATTCATAATGCTTCTTGCATTTGTCATTTGCTGTCATTAGTTTTAGAAAATTCTCAGCCATTGTGTCTTTAAATATTGGTTGTGCTTTCTCTTATCTCTCTCTCTTTTTTTGGAAGGGAAATATAGTCTATTTATTTTATGATTTTCTGTTCTCAAACTTTTTAAAAAAAAGATTTTGTTTATTTATTTTTAGAGAGAAGGGAAGGGAAGGAGAAAGAGAAGGAGAGAAACATCAATGTTTGATTGCCCCTCACGTGCCCCCTACTGGGGATCTGGCCTGCAACCCAGGCATGTGCCCTGACTGGGAATTGAACTGGTGATCCTTTGGTTCCCAGCCTGCGCTCAATCCACTGAGCTACACCAGCTAGGGCTCAAACTTTTTATTTTTAATTTAAATTATTTTACTGTTGTCTGATTACAGTTGTCCATATTTTCTCCCCACCCCTCCCCCTCACTGCCTCCAAACCCACCTCCCTCCCTTGCTTCTACCCTCCCCCTTGGTTTTGTCCCTGTGTCCTTTATAGTAGTTCCTGAATCTTTCTTATCTCTCTTTTTTCTCTTTTTATGGGATCCAATTATATGTATGTTAGTCCTTCTCATCGGTCTTCTCTATGTCTCTTATCCTCTCCTTCATGGTTTTCATCATTTTGTCATTTCATTCTGTATTTTTAGTATATTCCTCTGATCTCTTCTAGTTCATTAATAATCATTTCTGCTGTGTACCTCTGTGAGCTTGTTAATTATCTACTGTTTGTACCATGTAAATTAATTTTATTTTATCATAATTTTTCTTGAAGTCTCATTCAGTGATATTTTCCTTTTTTGGTTTGAATAATGGGAATCTTTCTTTTCTTTTCCAATGAAATGTTTTGTCGAATGTTAAAAGGCACTAAAAAGAGGACCTGTGTAGGTTGAAGCAAGTCTTTGATTCTTCCAGACTTCCCTCCCTTTACTCCTTTCTATTCCTGAATGGTCTCATTAAATTTTAGGGTTCTATGAAAGTTTGAAAAACTTACCTTGGAAGAAAGTCTCCCATCAAGTGCTTTTAAACATATTTGAGGCATGTAAAGAGACATAATTAAAAAAACATAATGAGTACTTTTATCCTCTACTTAAGGAATAAAACATTACAAAATTAAAACTCTTTGTGTACCCTTCAGTGGGAGGGATAATAATGGTCTATGAAAGAGATCAGTGT
>PVKM010036170.1:0-14896 GCA_004027735.1 Carollia perspicillata
CATTCTCTTCTTTTATTTTTATTCAACTGAATCACTGCCTTAAGCACCTCTTTGACACTTTTCCTAAAAATACTGCAGAAAGAAGGATTAGTAAGACAGTCTCCATATTCACCGAGGAAGTGACTGTTCCAACAGAACTGCTGTCTTAGGGCCCAGAATGTTCTCTTTTCCTGCAATCTTCCAACACAGCATTCCATCTCTTTCAGAAAAGCTCGCCTGATTGGTTTCCATCCACTCTGTAGCCCCTTTATCCTGAACTCCCGAATTCTCCCTTATCTCTGAATCCTCGAGTAATGATTTGTGCAGGCTCATGAGACCCTAAGGCACAGATGGCAAACACAACACCCGCAGGCGGAATCGGGCCCTCCACCTTCTTTTATCCGGCCCGGCACCTTGTTTCTACCCGGCAGCAGTGCTGAGCTCTCGCTTAACGGTTAAGGAGTAGTTACATTTAGACAGTCCTAAAATTACATTCGGCCCTTTGAAGGCAACTGCGAGGCTGATGTGGCCCCAGTGCAAATGAGTTTGACACCCCTGCCCTATGCTGTTTCACGCAGGCGAGCGGCTGGGCCATGTGAACGCATGGAGGCAGCTGGACAAGTTCTGCTCTCAGGAAGAGGGGCCACGCTGAGCAGACCGGGATCACGAGCCACACAAGCGATACAATTTATTTGGGGATCACGAAAAAGAGAGCAGCAGGGAAGGAAGTTCATGAAAGGCTGCAGGTAAGAGGTAACATTTCAATGGGCCTTAGACACTGAGTTAAATTTCCCCAGAAGAAAATTTTGTAAAGAGGGACTAAGACTTAGTAGGTATATGAATTGAACTGTGTCCCCCAAGGAAAGGTAGGTTGAAGCCCTAACCCACAGTACCTCAGAATGTAGCCTCATTTGACCACAGGATCGCTGCAGAAGAAAGCAGTTGAAAGGAGGTAGGGTGGGCCTAGAGTAGGGTGGGCCCTCACCTCAATATGAATGGTGCCCTTATAGAATGACCATGTGATGGCGGAGACACAGAGGGACAATGCCCCATGACAACAGTCAGAGGTTGAAAGGCCGCAGCTGTAAACTGAGAAACACTAAGGAGTTAACAAACCACCAGAGACCAGGAAGAGGTAAGGAAGGGCTCTCCCCTACAGGTCTAGAGGGAGCGTGGCCCTGCCCACACCTTTATTTTGAATGTCCAGTCTCCAGAACTGAGAAAATAAATTTTTTTAAGTGACCCAGTGCTTGGTACTTTGTAATGGCAGCCCTAAAAAAGTAATGCAGTAGAGGATTCGAAGAAAGAGGAAAAAAACAAGATGTGGTCAAAGGAAACCACAGAACACATTCAGAAAATGCTGTCAAGCTGCAGGAGACCTGTGTCCTCCTGGCCTTCACCTGACGTGGAATGCGCTCATTCCGCATCCCGCCCTCTGCATCCAGAGGGCGCCCACTTCACCTCCCTTTCTTCTAGCCTGTCTTTGAAATGAGCTCTTTCTCCCTTCACAGGCTAACTCTGCCTCCTCTAAACGTCCCCCAATGACCTTCACTTACTTCACCATCTTGCTCCGACAATTTTGCACTCTTGTTGTCTGCTGGGTAAACCACAGATACTTCCCACAATTCCCCTTCCTCCCTGCCAGCTCTCCAACTGCAGCCCTCTGGTTGCTTCCTTTTAAAAGCAGATTCTTCTGCTTTCCACGTGAGTGACTCAACCTTTTGCTGCAATGACCTCTCCTGACCCATCATTAAAGCAACTCTGGAGGGGTACTGATTACACCACCTAATCGCTGACTCTTTCACAGACACTTTCCTTTGCATTCTCTGCAAATCCTCTGCATTACTCAACACTAACGTGCGATTTCTCCCTACTCAGAACATTCTCCTCTTCTGACACCTAGAGGAATACACTCCATTCATTTCCTGGGTGTCTCCTTTTCTGTTTCCTGCATTGGCTCAAGATAATTTAGGTGCTCCTTTCATGTTACCACTGTACTTTGTGCAAACCTCCATTAGAGCAATTATTTTTAGTATTTGCCCGAGGGTTTACAATATGCATCTTCAATTAATCTGACTTTACTTCTGAATATTACACTACTCCATGTAGAGTGACAGCCTTACCATGGCATGTTCCTAACTCCTCACTCCCATTATTTATGCTATTGTCATATATTTTTAAAGGGAGATTAGAAATAGACAATACATGGGAACTATTTTTGCTTCAGACAAATGTTCTCTTTTAGAGCAATTAAAAGTAGGCAAAATTGAATTTTATTTTACCTTCATGTCACTCCATTGTGCTCTAACTTGCATAGTTTCTGAGGAGGACTCTGCTGTCGTTCTTATTTTGTTCCTCTGTTGTGCGCCTTTTTCTCCCTTTAAGATGCCTACTTTTTCCTTTGTTTACAGCTGTTTGAATGTAATATACTTACATGTGTTTTGTTTTGTTGTATTCTCTGAGTTGCTTGGAACAGTAATGTGGTGTCATTAATGTGGGGAATTTCTCAGCCATTATTGCTTCAAATATTTTTTTCTTCCCCATTTTCACTCTCACATGTCCTTCTGGCATTCCAGTGATGTACACGCTTGACAGCTCTTGAATGTTCTGTGCTTGTTTTGTCTCGTTCTTGTTGATTTTACTTTTTATTCTCTCTGTTTCGGTTTGGGTAATTTCTATTGACCCATCCGATCTTGCACATTGTCCGGATGTTCTATTAGGTCTAGCTAATCCTAGTCATTTTAAACTCCCTGTCAGATACTTCGAAGATCTGTGAGATATCTCAGTCTGGCTCTAATGACTGCTGTGTCTCCTGGGGCAGGGGGTGAGGGGCGGTGGTTCTTACCTTTTCATATGCCTGCTAATTGCTTATTGAAAGTTGGACATCTCAGGTAGAATAGACTAAGGCAAATATTTTTTTAATGCCTGTAAATGGGAACACTTTCCTTCTGTTAGGACTTCGTGTAAAGGTGTGAGCTCAGCTAATTAGGAGTTGGACTGGCTTTGAGGTTTGTTGTTGCTATCTCAGGTCATCCTTAGTGCCCCACAGGCCATTAATACCCTGTGTTCAAGTTGAGGGTCAAATGCCAGTCTATTCTTTTTCTGATGACTGCTATATCCTCACCCTTAAGTATGTCTTTTGCATCATGCCTCAGAGAAAGTCTGCCTCTTGCAACACTCCATGCTTGTTGGAGGGATGGGGGGTGCGGTGGGAGTGGAGGGTGTCCTCTGTGGTTCTGATGAAGCGTCAGTCTTATGCTGACACTGTATGCCTGGACCTTTGGGGGATGGATTATGCAGTGATCCTGCCCATCCTTCAGTGATCCTGTCCTTCCTTCAACCCATAGTCCTGAATCCAACCTGTAATCTTGCTCCTCCCTCAGAGGTTGAGATTTTCCTTTCTGTTTTCTTCCCCCAGCTACCGTGAGATTTCACCAGTGCCCTAAAGGTGGCAGTCTCCCGAAGTGCAGCTCTGGCTCTGTAGGGGAGATAAAGGAGAAGCGTCTAGGCAAATTCTCTTGCCCTTTCCACAGCAGTGTCTGTTTTCTCCCCCACTTCTGCCTGTCAAGGAAGAATTTCTCTGGATTGTCTCAGTCTTCTCTATGAAAGACTGATGTGACTCATGGATGAAAAAAAAACTTGCAGGAGGGTAAAGATCCCCTCCCCAGTTTGGCACCCCACAGGGGCCCTGCTCACTTTCACCAGTACACACTCAGCCAGCCTCCACCAATTCTCCAGTCACCCAGCTGAACAGCACTTGCCAGGGTCAAGCGGCACCTTGCCCAGGTAAGTTAATACTTGTGTCTGTCCTTGTAGAGGCCTGTCTGTCCTTATGCTCTGGCCCTTGCACCCTGAGCACTCCTGTGGGTTCAAGAGCAGTCGTTAAGTAGCTGTTTGTCCAGCTTTTACTCCTTGTAAGGCCGAGAGTGACGCTCTCCCCTGGTCTTTCTACACTTCTGCATCTCCCACCAGAAACTGAACACCTCTGTGCATTTTCATCCTATTCCCTCCACCAAGAATGACCTTCCCACCTACCTCTAAATACCGAAACCCATCTCCACAATTACAGACCCATCAGCAGCACTCCTCATTCCTCCCGTACATCAGCCACGCCCCTTCCTCTGTGCTCCAGAGCCCTCCATTCGCACCTCTTTCACACTTAGCACATGTATCTGATAGGCAGTATGTTTTACCCCCTGTCACAGAGCATACGGTATTCATGGGTGTCAATCTTGTCTTCTAAGTGCAAATTCGTCTATACATGCCTGTCCTGTATCTTAAACAAAACCATTTGTTCTTTGATAATGCAGTACAAACTTTTTCCCTTTTTATTTTTTTTCTTAAAGGGAAGGAGAAAGAGAGGGAGAGAAACGTCAATGCATGGTTGCCCCTCACGTGGCCCCTACTGGGGACCTGGCCCGCAACCCAGTCATCTGTCCTGACTGGGAATTGAACTGGAGACCCTTTGGTTCACAGCCTGAGCTCAATCCACTGAGCTACACCAGCCAGGGCTTTCCCTTTTTTAAAAATTAATATTTTCCTTTCACACTACTTTATACTCCCTTTCAGCCTTTGAATACACAAAGAGCACAGAAGTTAAGATTCATCTGATCCTTTTCTGCCAGTTATTATAATATAGTAGTAATTATGCATGATTAAGGATTAGCAGTTTTATTTTATTTTAAATGTTTATTGATTTTAAAGAGAGAAGTGAGAAAGAGAAATGTCAGTCGGTTGCCCCCCATATGTGCCCCAGACAGGGATCAAGCCCACAACCCAGATATGAGCCCTGACTGGGAATTGAACCCCCAGCCTTCTGGTGTGTGCTCCAACCAACTGAGCCACCTGGCCAGGGCAAAGGTCAGCAGTTTTATATTAGAGCTACAGTTCTCTCAGTAACTGTGTGGCTTTAGGCAAATGACTTACACCATTAAGTCTCATTGGGGATAAGTTGGGGGCAGGGAGTTAATACTTAGTTCACAGAATGGTGAAGATTAAAAGAGAAAATGCATGTGATAAGCATTATATAGCTATTAGGGAAATATTTTGTATAGTTATCATTTAAGAAATAATGGCTTTTGGCAGAGGAGAAATGGAGTGAGCTTCCACTGAGTCCTAAGCACGGTACTCAGTGCTTCTCCGTCTCTATCCCACTGAGGCCGCCCAGCTTCAGAGGTATGTGTACCACCACTCGAATTTTGACGTGAGGAAACTGAAGCTCAGTGGCTTGTTGAAGGTCATGGAACCGACAAGGGGCAAAGTCAAGATTCAAGTCTGGCTGTCCAAAGGCTTTTCCCACACCCAGCCCTGCCCCACCAGCCCACTGGGCCTGGAGATCTGTGCAGTGACTTCTTGGTGATTCTGTTCACAGTGGACCCGAGGCCTCGGAGAACCACACAGCACTGGCCACTTGGCACAAACGCTTGTGGCCATAAGGGTGAGTTTCACAAGGCCCTGGAGGGAGGGGAGGGGGCTGCCCGGTGAAATACCCATATCCATTCAGAAAAGGCCACTACAGAAACAGAAGGTGTACTCCAAACCCCTGGACCCACTGTCTCACCAGGCCTCGGCCCAGGTGGCCTCCCGGGCAGCAGGGAGGGAGCCCTGCACATCACACGCAGGACCACAGCGGAAATCTGTGCAGGGCTGATCTCTCCTTTACCTCCTCTCACGTTGCCCTGCCAGGCTCACTGAGCAACTAATGAGCAACTTTAATTTCCTTGGAGAAAGCCACCGTCATTGTGTCTCATTCAATGCAGGTTCCACAGAGTGCTACCCCAAGTGACAGAAGCGAGTCACAAATTTACTGTGTCGCTGCTGAAATGGCGTGCATAACAGTGAGTCGTTGCTTTCTTCATATGGCTGCAGAAAATCTCTCAAGGGTCATAAAGACACCAGTGTTATGCACGAGGAGGTGGCAGTGTGGTGACATGTCAGTGAGTTCAGTGCCAAGCCCGTAGACTCTGCATGTGCACAGCTATACGGGTTTCAACAGACACAACAAGTCACGTAATCACCGCCACAGAACAGTCCCACTACTCCGAAAATTCCACCATGCTGCCCTGCGTGTAGTTTGGGGATCAGGGTAACATCAAAAACTAGCATGCCGGGCTCAGGTTCCTGGTTCCCAGAACCCAGTTTCCCATGATCCTGATCGGGACCAAGTTAGCCACCACCGCAGCTGGGTGGTCCAGGGACCACAAGCCCGTGCCTTCCTTCTGCAGGCTGTTTTCTTCACAGCTAGAGACCATTTCTAGTTTCTCACACTCTAACCCCCAAAGTGTCCCCTAGGACAGCCTTGGGAACTGCTACATGGCAGGCACCAAGTATGTGGGGTGGCCAACGAGCCCTACGATGGTCCCTGCCTTATCCTCCTGGCCACAGACTGGAGCACGCTGGACAAGGGCCTCAGCAGCCTCTCTCCCTGGAGTCCCAGAGCTCGGGACCGACAGTCCCCACTTGTGGTGCCTGAACGGTCCAGGACGTACGACAGGCTCTCATTTCTTATCCGTCTTCCTGTTTACAAAGTAGAAGCCAAAGACGGACGCTGAAGCAAAGCTGCACAATTCCTATGTTACTGACAGAAACGCACAGTCACAGGAAACACGCTTTTAAATGATCGCACCGAACACCTTCTCTTTTCTTTTTCCTTGCCATCCATGTACTGATTTTATTTTATTTGAACTCATCATTACTGTATGCAGTGTTTTCTCATCCTGAGCACTTAGTGATGTTTTCGAAACACTGCTTTGATCACGTCATTTCCCTGCCCCAGACCGTTTCACAGTTTGCTGTTGTTTATCCGATAAAGTCCAAACCACTCAGCCATCCCTAAATTTGGCCACGTTGCCTCCCACAACACCTCCACGCAGAGCTCTGCTCTGGCCAGACTGGACGTATTTCCACCCTCTCCCTGCCCCTTCTGCAGGTGTCGCTACCCCCGTGCAGTCCGCTCCGACCACCGTGAACGGGAACAAGTTTCCTCCCTCACCTGGGTTCCCGTGACCCGACCTTCTCATTACCCCAAGCTACCTTCATGTGTGAGGCTGTTGACAGGTCTCCTCTCTGCCCTGCAAGATCTCTGCAAGGATCACAAAGAGTCAAGCTTCTGCCCTGGCCAGCATGGCTCAGTTGGATGATGCATTGTCTCATACACCAAAAGGTTGCCAGTTCAATTCCCGGTCAGGGCACATACCTAGGTTGCGGGTTCGATCCCCAATCAGAGTATGTATGGGAGGCAACCAATAGATGTTTCTCTCTCTCCCTCTAAAATCAATAAACATGGTTTTTTTTATTTTTTTAAAAAAGAATCAAGCTTCTCCCAAGGAACTGCCTGTCTTGGCCTTGTGGACACTGTGAATTGGATAACGGATTCTTTCCCTCTATCTACTGACTGCTAAAAACCTCAGAGCTAAATCTGTGTCCTACGTCTAGCAAGCACACGGGGCTTTACGACATACATTTTGTGTAGTAACTTCCGCTTCAGCCCTGGCTCAAATCACAGATCCCTACCCTTATTTTCTCTTTGACTCCTTTGTCTTCTGACTGGTCATTTATCTTTCATGCTATGTGTTTGCATTTCTTTGGAGGGAAGATGAAAATGTGTGCAAGACAGCCTCTCCCTGACCGTGACTGGAGCGCACATCCTGAACTTTCTGTGATGCAAAGTTGTCATCAGCGACCTAAACTTGCCGACGTTGTCATCACTGAAAGAGGGTCTGGAAGTAAGCGCTGATTCTTCAGGCTGCCACTGCGGTGACCCCCCAGGACCCACGTGGGACAGACAACCACCCTGAGGCCCCGACCCGCCCGAAAGACATTACCTAGTCCTCCACACTATTTTTAGAAAAACTGACAAGAATGTTCATGCTACCCAAAACAAGCTACAGATTCAGTGAAATCCCTATAAAAGTTCCAATGGTATTATTAGCTGAAATAGGGGGAAAAAATCTCAAAATATGTATGGGACCAGAAAAGACCCCAAGTAGCTAAAGGGATTTTGAGTGAGAACAAGGCCGGAGGCATCGCACTTTCTGATTCCAAACTCCATGCCATAGCTAGAGAAATCAAAAGAGTATGGTGTCGGCACAAACAAGACAACGGAACGGAGCAGAGCGCCCAGAAAGAAACCCAGGCATGCGCAGTCAACTAGCTTTCTAAAATGCTGCCAAGAATAAACAATGAAGAGGGGGCAGTCTCGTCAATAAATGGTGCAGGAATCATTGAATAGCCACACGCAGAAGAATGAAATGACACCATTCACAAAGATCTACTCAAAATGGATTAAACACTAAAATGGGAAACCGTAAAAAAGCCGTAAAACTCCTAGAAGAAAACACAGGGGAAAAGCTCCTTGACGTTGGTGTTGGCCATGATTTTTTTGGATCTGACACAAAAACCAAGGCAACAAGAGCAAAAATAAACAAGTGGAGCCACAGCAGACTGGGAAGCTCCTGCACAGCACAGGAGACCAGGAACACGTGAAAAGGCAGCCGGGTGCGCGGGGGGGATATTCGCCGACCGTGTGCTGCTACGGGATTAATATCCAAAATGCACCAGACACTCTTAGGACACAATACAAAAAACAACCTTGAATAGCCTGGTTTAGAAATGGGCAGAGGAACTGAATGATGACATTTTTCCAAAGAAGATGGCCAATAGGCACCTGAAAAGATGCCCAACACCACTAATCGTCAGGGAAATGTAAACCGAAACCACAAGGAGATATCACCTCACATCTGTTACGACGTCTGTCCCCAAAAAGACAGCAGACGAAAAGTGCCGGTGAGGATGCGGAGGACAGGGAACCTCTGTACACTGTCGGTGGAACGTACACGGGCACGGCCGCTGTGGAAACCAGTGTGGGGCCTCCTCGAAAAATCGAAACTAGAACGACGACATACGATCCAACGAGCCCATATCTGGGGGTTTGTCCCCAGGACATGGAATCACCACTGTGCAGAGATATCTGCACCCCCATGTTCACTGCAGCATTATTCACAATGGTCAATACATGTGAGCAACTGGTGCCCATCAATGAACGAATGAATGAAGAAAATGTATCATACATCACGTATACAAAATACGTGCACACAAACACAGTGGAATGCTATTCAGGCACAACGAAGAATAAGATCCTGCCATTTGCAACACCATGGATGACACTGGAGGGCTTTTGCTAAGCAAAATCAGCCAAGCAGAGAAAGACAAATACTGTATGGTGTCACTCACGCGTGGGATCTTAAGGGGAAAAACACTCGAACTCGTAGGGAAGGAGAGTAGAACAGCGGTTGCCAGGGGCTGGAAGTGCGGGAAATGGGTGGGTGTTGATGAAATGGCTCAAACCTCGGTTACAGGAGGAACAGGTTCTGAGGGTACGGCATGCTGCCTCGAGTTAATAATACGGTCTCATATACTTGAATCTGCTATGAGAATAGATCTTAAGCATTCTCACCAAAAAGAAAAAAAGTAACTATATCAGGTGACAAATGTGTTAATTAACTTGACTGTGATGATCATTTCATAATGCATACATATAATAAATCATCATATGCCTTAAATGTATCACAGATTTATTTGTCAATTATACCTCGGTAAAGCTAGGGGAGAAGAAAAACTATAAGAAGATAATGAATACCAAAAGCTAAATGCTCCAAACAGTCTCCTGATGCTGGGAGGAGCAGCCTGCACAAAACCCCTGTGTTATTTCTGGGTCTGGGCCTTGATCTTCCCTCCTGCTATGTAGCTTCCTGTCCAGCTTACAGCCACTCATTTGGCAAGTGTTTGTTTGAGTCGTTTCTCTACGGGAGTATACCTGACAATGCCAGCTGCCTACATTCTTCTTCCTCCTTTCCCGACGGAACACCAAGTTTGCTCCAGACAGCAAAGTACCCTCCTTTTAAAAAAATTCATTTCCTCGACTGTCTTGCAGCTAAGGATGGTGTACTGCTGGCCAGTGAGACAGCCAAAGCCTGCTGGTTGGGCCTTCCAGGAAAGCTGCCATTTTCCTAATGAAAGCAGCACACCCGGCTGGCCCAGGCCTTCTGACGGTGCAGTTTCCCATTCTCACTACTTGCAAGGCAGACGTAATGGCAGAGGCACCAGAGTCATCTTGTACACCTGAGAATGACAGAAAAGCAGAGCAGAGAGCTACAGGGCCCTGGGACGCTGGGACGTGGAGGAGCTGCCACCCCAGTCCTGGACAGAACCTCTGCACATCTTGCTGCAGGAGAAAAACAAACCCCTACATTTCATGCCAGAGTCGTAGGTTTTCTGTAACATGCAGCCAAACTCAGTCCCCAAGTGATGCAGGGAAGCCATGTGCTTAACAATAACAGAGAAATAAGACCTGGCCCCAGCTGCTGAACAGGAGTGAACTATCAGGGGGAGATAAGAAACTCAGAGGAACAGTCATTATACCAGATGGAACGTGACAAGTTCATGAGCCTGAGCTGCAGCCCTAAAGAGAGTTCAGAGGAAGGGGAATGGAATCTAGCTAAAAGCACTTAGACTGGGCCACTTCACACTAAAATAATCATATTTATCCCTCCTAAAGAGATGCTGTACAAGCCAAGAGAAGAAATCTCTGCTGGTGGAACTGGGTGCATCCAGGCATCTTCGGGCAGCGGCGCCCCTCCCGGGCCAAGGCGGAAGAGCGTGGCTGCACCAGGCCTGGACGTGCAGATGCGTCCCTGGGATTCTCTCTCTCCACTCTCCCTCCCCTTCTCCCTTCCATCCACCCATGTTTTCTCAGAGTCCTCGATGTGTGTTGTCAGGGCCCAAGGGGGGAAACTTTCCTCCAGTCCTCGCTAGCTGCTTCTGGTGCTGCTGGCTCGCGCCCAAGGAAGCCCCGGCCAAGAGCTCCCTGAAAAGGGGTTTGGGTCGCAGTTTTAAGCCACCACGAACGGCCTGATGAGGGGTCTGAGCCTGACACTGGCCCTGCTGAGGCTGTAACAACAGCCATGGGCAGAGGTCTTGAGACTCTGAGCTCATCTTCTGTAGGAGTGGGACAGTCAGGACGTCCAAATAAACACACCCAGAGGGCTGAACGCTGTTTCCCAGATGACAGGAGGCCCAGGAAATCAATGTGGGGTCTCAAGGAATAGTCACCAAACTATGCAGCCGGCCCTCTCTGTCTCTGAACTTGGTCACCCTGAAACATTCCCCACTGGGCTGTCCATTCGAGGCCAGCGTCCACGAACCACACGGGGGATATGTCATGTCTTCCTCTTGACTCACCGGTGAGTCCTCTGTGACAGGCAGTCTCCACCACCTACCGCTGTCGCACTCGACCAGACTGTGCTGGCCCATCCCTCACTCTTCCCCTCCAAGTCTCTGACTCACCCATAATCCCAACTGGGGCGCCACCCTTCATCCCCCACATACTCCATGCAGCCACAAACAACACTGCCCTGTGCTTTCAGCCTCCTGCCAGAGGCCGGACAGTGTTCACTCGCCTCCTTGCACTTTGATTTGAAAAGCACCACCGCCCACTGGGACTCGGGCCAGGCCAGGCACAATGACGCGATGCGCTGGGCGCAAACCCCACGTTCCCCTCCAAAGCTGACCACGGCCACTGACCCTCAGGGCCATCTTACCTGGTCTGCACCTTTTCTCCAGACGTCTCCTCAGCCTCCCGGTAAACAATACCCTGGAGACAACGAAATCAGTCCTCCAGTCACACCCAACAAGCCCGAGTTCCCCAGCCAAGACCTCCAGCTCTCCGCCTCTGCCTACCCCTCCCCACACTGGGAGGGGTGCTGGTGGGGAGGGGTAGTCTGATCAAAAAGTTCGGAAAACACTGCTCTTGCTATGAAATCAGCAACCACGGAAATGCTTCGCATGGGATCAACAAGTCAACAGAATTCTGTTTGTTGTCTTAAAAGGTTAAATTTGAAAAGGCAGCCATAAGCCTTCTCTCCATATCACACAATCGAAAATATGCATTACATCAAAAACACACTTGGAACTGATGAACTGGACTATATATGCAAATCAATCCACACTAATTGGCTTTGGCTGTTTCTTTTACGCAAAGTCGATATTTCTATGGATCATTAAATGTCTCCCTCAGCGTATTAACGTCAAAAGAGAAGTCAATGGCTAGAAAAACAAATCCCCAGTTGAAAGCGATATAAAGATTTAAAACTAAAATGTTGCTGTGTTTTAACATGCTGGCAGCTGACACCTACTGAGTCTTCAACGCAAGCAAAAAATAAATTTTATATTGAATTCTAGTTTTCTGTGATTTTAAGCTGACAGGTTAATTCCGGGTCAAGCATTTACCTTGAAATGCTTACATTTCAAATGGTTTCAAATAAGTATTTACTAGTTTATTTATTTTCTAATTAGACGATGACAAAGAAACATAAGACATTATGGCAGCAAAAGGAATCAGGCCTTGAGGCTACCCACGAACTCCCACCACCTCCTGCGCATGGCTTCTCTGTCCTTGCGCCCGTGGGTGGTTATTGGGGAGCGTGTAGACAGGAGAGTGTGACCACCAGGCGGAATCCGGCCCACCACCCCGCCCAAGGCCTCACGGCAACCGCCTCGCGCCTCCGGCGCATGCAGACTCATCACTTGAACACTCGAACACTCGTGGATTAGCCAAGCCCACGGTGCCAGGCACAACTGGAGCGCCGGTGCCTCTGAGACAGAAGATGACACCACAGGGCACCGCGGTTTTCTGGGTCTCCGGGAGGAGCGCGGTCTGCCACAGGAGAAGCCGCAGAATCCTCTGGAGGTTGCTGGGGAAACCCAACAAGAGTGGGTGTGGTCACTTCCATGTCTTTTCAGAACAGCTAGACTGTGGGTTTCACTGGCTGTCACTGCTTGCCACCCGTCTCTGCTCTGGGGACAAAGTGTCGAGAGGCAATTCCGATGCCTGTGGAAAGATTTTCCCTTTTCAAAGCCCCCACCTTCCAGCAAGCCTCTTCTGTTCACATGTGTTAATTCACTCGAGTCCTGCTGCTGGCTGAAGTCCTGGAACTCCTCACCTCTTCAAAGAGACCAGGCGTTCTGGCCTGAGGACCCGACAAACTGATATCAAAATGTGGGGGCAATCCTTACTTCCTTCACTTTCAAGTTCTTATGGTTGGAAGGACTTCAGAATAAACCTAAAGGACCAAAAACAGTATCATACAGGTGTGAGTTTAAGATTCTGCTTAATCCTCACCCAAGGATGCTCATATGTTTATTGATTTTAGAGAGAGAGGAAGGGGGAGAGAGAGAAAAATTGATGTGAGAGAGAAACATCAATTGGCTGCCTCTTGTAGGCATCCCGACCAAGGATTAAATCCAAAATCTAGGTATGCACCCTGACCAGGAATCAAACCCATGACCTTTCAGTTTAGGGGAAGATGTTCCAATCAACTCATCCACCTGGCCAGGGCATGAGTTTCATATTTTTAACTTGCTAATAAAAGACATGCGCCAATAACAACAAAAATCTGACCATCAACACTCTGTATTAACATTATATGCTAGTACAACATGTATTAGCATTATATCAGTGAAAACATCACATTATTTTCATGCTATCCAAATGCTACATACTATTCTGAAAAAGAATCAGTGTTAATCTCAAACCTCTGGAGTAGCTGACTTTGTTGGGTCTCAGGTTACCAAGGGTCAAAAAAAAGGAAATGGAATTTATAAAACTAATCACCGACAAGGAGACGTTGCTGGGATAAAAAGAGAAGAGGAAGGCAGGGTGAGGAAGGTAAGTCAACAGGTTCATTTTCTAGTTCAAGAGTACAGAGCATGGTTAGCTCCTCCCACACTGTGCAACCTTTTTTCTGGAAAAAGTGCCTCCTATGTGAAGTTCATAATTAAACTTAATGATATACCTCTACTATGTAATGGTACTGTATGTGAGAAAATTCTATAAACACTTTGGAAAATTCAAGTGGCTGCATTATAATCTGTAAACAGTCCTGGCCCAAAACTCAAATGAAAATAAAAACAGCTGGTTTGAAATAGAGCACTCACCTATAGTTCTATTTTTAAGCAAAGAGTCTAACTTTGAAGGGTAGAAGACTTTTTTTCTATCAATGGAAGTAGGAATATATTATCATTTATTTTGAGGAGGAGGACTTCAATTATCCCACTTCTAAAATGTAGGGGGGCTCCGCCCGCAGAGCCCACTCAGCCATCACAGATGAAAATAATGCTACCAAGACATGATTTGCTTGGGGAGGAAAGGCAGCCAATCTCTCAAAGGAGAAGGGCCCCAAGTCCTTACCTCAATGGTATTTATTGGGTTCATAACACACAGGAATACAGGTAAGGCTCATCAATCAATGTCAGGCAGTAAGGGTCAAACAATAGATAACAGAGAACTCTGTGGGCCTATTTTGAGTCAGGGTCAGATAGCTAAAGAGCCATAAAACTTTGAGGAACAAACTCACTTCCCGCTTGGCCTCTTATCATTTCATTAAGAGCATTCTAAACAAAGCAGGTTTCACAGGATTTTACATATTCTTTCTTAGGCCTGATTGCCCTAGGGAACCCACCCTTTCTACCACAGGGCAGTACCCACCACCAGCATTGTCTCAGGCTTAAGGCATTGTCTCAGGCTTAAGGCATTGTCTCAGGCTTAAGTCAGGCAGGGGAAGTAAGGCAGCCAAGAGATTAGGAGACATTTTGCAAACGGAATGAAGACTCAGGCTATGTCAGAATAGCTGGGGAGTGAGGGTCCATCACCCCCTCTTTGCTGCAGCCCCCCCGGTCCTTCCTTGAGGGCCTCCCAAGTGATCATGTCCAGCTTAGGTTGCCCCCACTCTGAGGGGTCTTACCCATCATTGACTAACGGACCAAGCACTGGGGGCCAGAGATGGATGAAGCAGAAGCAGTGCTCCCACCAGGGAGATAAGCTTTGTCTCCTTAGTGGCTCACAGTCTAAAGGTCACCCACT
>PVKM010036171.1:0-14874 GCA_004027735.1 Carollia perspicillata
AAAAAGCAGGAAGAAGAACCTGATGTGGCCATACAGGCATAAAGCCTCTGGCTAAGTCAGGAACAAAGGGCTGGGCTAAAGGGCACCTGTGTCCACAGCTCTCCCTCTATTCCTCTTAAGAAATGAGCCTGCACCAAGCCTGGGGCACTTTGGGGGTGAAACATCTGATGAGTTGAATCGAAAGGAATATCTTAGAAAGTTAAAAAAGTAAAAATACATGCATACATTAATACTAGTTTTAACCAAAAGATTCACAGCAGATGGAATGCCAAATGTGTGCATAACCAGGACTGTGCTGGGGTAGACTGGGCATGCTCCCAGGTCCCCACCGAAGAAGGTTGTGTCCAGAGCAAGAACTGTTGGCTTCTGAAACACCCCTCTTTCAGAGGGGACTTCTGTAGAGAAAATTTGTCAGGTTCTTCTTCTTTGTTTTCTTTAATTAGCCTTCTCCTCTCTCCACACTGTATTTCCTTATGTTGCTGCTTCCCTCTGGCTCTTGTCTTGTCAGGTGTCTGCAAATACTGAGACTAATGTATATTGATTACGAAGAAAGGGAACCTTTTCACAGATGCCAACCTGTAGCTCATAAACCCTTTTCATTACTGCACCTTTAATGGGGCCCCAGGATCATCTTAGAGATTGTCTGGAGACCATAGGGGTTTTTTTGCGTGTGTGTTTTTCTTTTCCTCCTTGCTGAAGAGTGTTTCACTAATTGCTTTCTTTTTCTGCTGGTAAAATGAACTTCTATGATCATGTTTTTGCATGCTTAGCACATTAAATTTTTTTCTATGTGCATGCAGCCCTGAGCTCACTCAGATGTTCAATTAGCTATGATTGTAAGCCAAATTACAGCAGCACCAGGAGAGAGTTATTCCAACAGAGTGATTATTTGGGTTAAATTATTTCCAAAGCTGACATTTCCCTAGGAAAGAAAAAATAAATGCTGGTGGTAGAAGAAAAGACTAGTGTTAGTCCATCTGAAATGAAGGACCTGATTTATTTGTCTTTTGTTCTGTGTCGTTGTTTCCTTAATTTCTTAACTGCTTCCCTCCCCATCCCCCCCCCCTCTTTCATTTTCTTCCTTCCTTCATTCTTTTCTTCCTTCCTTCTCTCTCTTGAACAATAATTATTGGCTTTGGAGTTACCCAGAACCTTCTACATTAGTTGTGTGACCTTGGGCAAATCACTTAACCTATCTGAGCTCCAGTTTATCTGTTAGATGGTGATAATGAAATTTACTTTGTAGAGTTGCTGTAAGGATTGCAAATAATATAAAGTGCTTTCTATAATTTCTGGCACACACACAGTAGCAGATATTGTCAGTGGTGGTGGTGTTCATTGTTACTATTACATCACCATGCAGCCAAAGAGCTGGACATTTTTTTCTCTTGGGGAAATAACCATTGATGTGTTTAAAAATACCACCTTTGCAAATAACACACTACGACGAAGCTTATACTTCTGAGGCAGCTTGAACCAAGATCCAGCAGCCTCAGGTAGCAATGTCTTATTTACATCTTATATAAAATCAGAAATCAAAGCCTTTAAATCAAACACAGGAACCAGTAATAACTCCCCAAACAATAGGGATGCAAAGTAAAAATAGAAAGAAACCACATTTATTGTGCACCTACTATATGTAAGGAACTATTTTAGATGATTTTAAGTGAATTATTTTACTTAATTATCTAAAAATCTCTGGAAATGGAGAATTTTCTTTTCTTTTTTTAATTTTTGAAGTGAATAATTAATTCAAGCTAGTGTAGTATCAATGGTTTGTTCACTACATGGCACTGCTTTCATTGTGATGGAGAAAACAGAATAAAAACAGCCAATGTTCACAATCCAGAATTGTGGTAAAAGCAAACAAATCTACAATCCTGCAGTCCTGAAGAAAATCTGGGAGTGACCCTAGGAGAAGTTTCAGGGGCCAGAAAAACAGCCCTTCCTTGATTGCAATGGCTCATTATTGCCAAGTAAAACCAAGAAAGTAATCATCATCACTTTCTCCATTTTAATTATGGAAAAGAAGTGTCTGGAATAATCTCAAAGCTCAAAAAATATACATTGTTATTTTCCAGGCAGAAAGAACCAGAAATGATTGACAGATGCAAAACTCTCACCATGATAAGCTGAGACAAAATAAGTTATGAGGGCAAAGCACAGCAATTAGTGAAGCCAAGGAGTTCCACATTTTCTCTCCTCATTAGCACGCTAAGTGGAGAAAACAGGAGAGAGGGGTTAGCCATTATCACTAGGGTATGAATACCTTATTCCTGCCTAGTTTTGTGCTGCTTGTACTTACTCAAGCGTGGAGACTGAAGAGCTCCCCCTGGTCAATTTCCTTCCATATTTCAAGAGTCAGAAGGGCAAAGATGAGCCATTTGACATTTGCTATTTCTTCACCGGGTATCGGCTGAAGGCTCAGCTGCTGCAATAGCCAACTGTGGCCCAAGACTGCCAGCTCGATTAGTACTGTATGCAATAGATGGTGGAGAAGCAAAGTTCCTCTCCCTCCTTGGACATCCTGCCTTTTATGAGGCTAACTAAAAATAAAAAGCACAGGAGTTGTACATTTCTCCTCAGGCCAGAGATCAAAGGCAGCACAGCCACCCACCCAGTGGCAGGGTGCTAATTCAATTAGGCTTCTTGAATTAAAACACTGCCATGGGTGGGTGCGAGGCCCTGCTGACGAGGACATGTCTCCAAAGTATTCTCAGTTTAGCTTTATGTTTAATTAGTGAAATAAAAAGAGTATCATCTCAAATATCTGTCTTTTAAGCAATAAGCTCATATGTAGAAGAAAAGTATCTTCAACCATCTTTAAAGAAGGTTTTAACACTCACTAATTTTACTTAAATGCCACGTCTTCTTTTATGTCAACTAATCAGAAAAGGGTAAGATTCCAGCAAGATCATAAAATGCAATAAAAATAACTTGAACACTGGTTTGCCTTTTAGTTTTTTTACTCATAATAATTTATGGTCTGTTTGATACTACTTCAAAAATTAATCCACAGTGAAGAATATCAAGTTCTTCTTTTCAGGGTATTTCTCCCTCCTCCCAAACTCAAATTAGTCTAAGGAAAAAGAATCAATGTAAAGATTGAGGATAATTTGAGGTGAGCAAAATAAAAATGAATGGGACACTAGCTGATGTATGTTTGTTTATTCTGTTTCAACTTTGAAACTGCAAGGGACAGTGATGCGGACACCAGCTCGCAGTGTCCGCGTCACTATGGATGAAATCAGACATTCACATGGACTACCGAGCCGGTGGAGGAAAAGGGACAGCACGGCTTTTTCTCTCAAAGGGAGCAAAAACCTCAGCCGGTGCCATGACCAGCCTTTACTGGGTTTCTTGGCACATTACATGATGGTCCTCATTTACTATGCCCAGGTTTGCTTTAGGGGGTTACCTTTTACAGAAAACAAAGGAGCCAATGCCACTAATCACATCACAGAAGAAGGATGTTTGCAAATGAAAAGGCAAAAGTGGCTGAACTGGTTACACAGGTCCTTGGAAGGTTTAGCATGGGTTTTAGGAAGTTACTTTGCAGTCAATGTTTGCCACAAATCCAGGTGAGGGAGTTTTTAGCAAAAAGCAAGACTCAAAGTGGCCTAGGCACATTGCAGGCCTGATTTCCCACAGGAGAACCTATCTGTGGGCGTGGGTCCTGTGCATCTCTGAGTGGGACCTGGGCCCACGCTACGCAGAACGGTCTCCTACAGGACAGAATAGCAGAGGGCAGTTCTTAAACACTTCTTAAACCCTAGCGTGTGTCAGAATAATTGAAGGGTTTATTGAAATGCAGATTGTTGGGCCCCAACCTAAGGGTTTTAGAATCAAAAGCTTTCAAGTGGGGCCCAAGAATTTGCATGTCCAACATGTTCCCAGGGGATGCTATGTTGCTGTTTCGTGGACCACACTTTGAGCATTGGGATAGTGGTTAAGAGTGTGAGCTTCAGAGTCAAGCTTGGGGAAGGTCTGGTTCTCCCCCTAATTGAGTGGCCTTCCATCAGCACGTTACTTAGTTTCTCTGATCCTCACCTTCCTCATCTGGAAAGTGGAAATAATGATTCTTACCTCATGGAGAGGATTAAGTAAAATAATGCATGTAAATCTCATATCACAGTGACAGGCACATGATAAATATTCCATAACAATTGGCCATGGTTGATGTAACATGCCTGAGAGAGGAATCATCCAAGAATCAAGGGCTAATCCTTTATTTTCCAGGCTTGAGAAAATGTGTTTATAAGACAAATAAGGCTTAAATTAAAATTCTGCACTTGAGGCTACATAACAAATATATGTGTATATGAGAATAACAGTACAAGTACAATGTGGATAAAATTATGAGATTTGCAATACAGTTCAATTAAACATAAACAGTTAATTAATTAACATCTCCAAGAAACATGCATTACATATTTTGTAGTTGTCACCTCAGAACTTCTTGGCCTCACTTACATCATTGGCCATTGAGTCACCCATCATCATCATAACCGACTTCTTGTGGCCGAAACCGGACGGTAACAGTGGGAACTTCAACCCACCCCACCATCCTTTTGACATTGTTTCTGCAAATGCTGACTATAACTAACATGTAGCCTGTAGACAAACAACATGTGTGTATAAGCATCCTAGGGACTAACTTTGAAAGATACAGACTCCGATCTTTTTTCTTTAAGATTTTATTTTTCTATCTTTAGGGGGAAGGGAAAGAGAGAGGGAGAGAAATATCAATGTATGGTTGCCTTTCGTGTATCCCCTGCTGGGAACTGGCCTGCAACCCAGGCATGTGGCCTGACTGGGAATTGAACCGCGATTCTTTGGTTCGCAGGCCCACACTCAATCCACTGAGCTACACCAGCCAGGGCCAGACTCCAACCTTTAGTCATCCCAGCTCTGGGAGATTTGCTGACCTTCAAATAAAAACCAGAATGACTAAACCAAGATGATGCACACTGGACCATCACTTGCCTTACTAGAATGGATTGTGCTAGTCTGCATGTAGAGAACTTTTCAACCCCTCCCTTGATGTCTTTGTCCTGTTTCCCCTCTCCCTCCTTATAAAAACCTCTGCCTGTACTGAAATGTGGAGATGGGCTTTGAGACAAGAGTCCCCCATCTTCTCAGGTGACTGGTTTTTTAATAAACCTCTTTCCTTTACACCAGCACCTGTCTTTTGAGTATTGGCTTTTGAAGTGGCAGGCAGCCGGACCTGTGTTTGGTTACAGGACCACAACTTACCTTTTGCCAGGCAAGATGCCTATTGCCCTGAACCTCCCAGGTCACTGCCATAGAGCTTCCTTGTGGGCTTAGGAGAAAGATCCCCCAGTTCTCTAGGTCTTTGCAATTCAATCTGGCAGTTTACACTTGTAGACCTATGGAGTAAACCTTTGACTAGCAGGAGGCCAGAACCAGGTAAAAAAATTATCTTCCTTCTCTACAACAACCTCAATTGTCCCGAGGCATAGTCATTCTTAGATCTTCAGAAGACAATTGATGAGACTGACAATCTGGTACCGAACAGCACCCAGGGTGATACCAGGGTGGTATCACCCTGCAGGGTTGGCTTCCCATCTATTCCTTCCTTACTCCCACTTTCCTCATTCCAGCCTCTGGGGAATTGTCCTCACCTAAAAAGTAGTAGCATATGAGCTTTTGCTCTGGCTCTGCTTTCTGGTGAGACCAAACAAAGATGGACAGCATGCAAATGAATTAAATTCTGACCACTAGTTTCTCCTTAGTAAGGATTGGTTTGGAGAATGATGGAATAAGTGATTGCATACTTAAATGATAGTAAGCATGATTTAATGAACGAATGAAAGGGTACTGTAGGCAGCTAGGCAGACCTTGGTTTCTTTTAACCCTTGTTTAGCCTTGTTTCTTTCAGCTACTTTCAAGTCTCCTGTTGTCTTTGTTGTTAAAAGATAAGCTGAAGTGTATCAAAATTTTGAGTTTATGTGAGCAAAAATATGTTCACATCAGACAGCATCAAACCAGAAGTGCTTAGGAGCACTCTACTGCCAGGAACTAAGGGTTTTTTATAGAAAAGACACAGAAGGAAAACACAGAAATCATTTGATTGGCTACTATAGCATAAGGGGTTACCTTATCTGGGAAAGACTAGTTGGCTGTTTGCAATTGGTTGAATTTAGGTTTCGATTTCTTACCCCTGAGGCACTGACAGGCTTAGGTTTGATTTGCTGATCTAAGCTGCTGAGGTGCAAGAACTGCCTCAATCTAATGGTCTCCTTGTTTAATTAATTAAACACTGTTTTCACTCTGTTTCACAGTCTGTTGTTATATGTGGGATGTAGTACTCAGGACTACTATTCTTGATCATGTTCCTTGTAAATCCTCCATTCAAAGAAAAATTAATACCATTACTAGGGCTTTGCTACCGTTGCTCTAAGTTTCCATAAGCTGATCTTTTTCTCCCCCCTTTTGATCCTTGCCATTTCTTTTGTCTTACTAATCTGGCTTACTCATTTTCCTACTTTAATAGTATATTTGTATTCAGACTTCTCATCATTACTGGTATTCCTTTTCCATCCCAGCCACAGGTTCATTGTCTCTCTGTAATTTGGAAATGACTTTTTACCTGCCATTCCTGAAGTTCTGTTATTTGCATGAAAATGACTGGTTTCCTGGCATGGCCAGGAAGATACTAATCCCCAGTGTAAATTCTGTCTCTATGGTATTTCTTGTTCTTTCAGTTTAAGCATTCCTCACACCCTTGGAGGCCTAATGAACAAAATGCTCTTTGACTGCTTTTGCTTTTAGCTTCTCAATGCTCATTAAATATGGGCTTCACAAAGTGTTTAGTACCAGTCCCAAAAGAATAAGGAAGCAATTGCTCAAGTTTTGTTAGAGTAGAGCCCCACCAACCACATTATAGCCCCTCCTTAGTTACAGTTTAATTGCCTACCCATTCTTATGCAATAGTTCTTCACAAAGAGAACAAGGAAACTAAATGGAAAAAAATATATCAATAAGTGACTGCTGGATTAGAAAAGCACCAAGCAAGGTAAAGAAAGATGACAATGAAAATCAGCTGAGTAATAGCACAGACTGGGATTGTTGGTCAACTGCTCTGCAGAGCCCCGAATGTCTGAAAGTTATTTTGGCACCTGCATACTCACCAAAAACATTCCATCTCCCAGAATAGTCAATGCGTATTGGGGGGCAAGTTCAACTGCTCGAATCTGTGCAAAACAAGCACATTTTTTTAAAATCTAGTAATTAAAGTGATTGGCTAGCTAAGGAAAGACCATCCTGGTTAATTGGTCTCCTCCAAAGAAACATTAGGCTTTAGGGAAAATGCATACTTAATAGAAGTAATAAGTTATTAATACAAATGGAAATTCTACAAAATGTAAAACAGTTAGTGGAAGCTGTTCAAGTTGCTTTCTAAAGCTTAATTAATTTGTTCCTTTCCCTCACCCTATCCATTAAGCTATTAATTAATTTAAAAATATTAATACAGCTCAAAAGTCATAGAGAGACACTTCCTTATTTGCTTTTCTTTCCATCGAATGTCTTAACTACTGTTTCAAAAATGATTATTCATAATATAAGTATATATTGCAATTAATGAAAGCCATGTTCTGAAAGAGTATTTTACACGTGTTTATACATATTCTTAGCTTTCTTAACTTGGTTTAAAAAACAGATCTACCTTTATTCCCTTATAATTTTAAGTGATCTGCCTTAAAAGTCATGTTTTCTCTTATTTTTGTAGACTTCATAAACTTCATTTTTCCTGTGGTGTTAATTTGTGGTGTTGATTTGTAAACGTAGCAGTAATAACTAACAACTTCACACCATGCAGTTAGAGGGAACTATTAATTGTGTCTCCAAGGAGAAGGCGTCTGGCTTTCTGCATCTTCAGACAAGCTGTCTGTCACTCTGCTGAGTTACTCAGGGATCTCTGAAAGCAGAGTACACAAGAGGCAAGTGAATACCTGCTATCACCACTTAGGGCGTTGCCCCACAATCCTTTGGAGAACTAGGATAGACCAGTCACGGTTTATCCCACTCTCTTAGAGTCCTGCTCAGAGACAGCTACACTATCTTTCTTCACAGCCCTTGCCTTTTTATACCTTACTCTAGTTTCCACTCTGCTATGCTTTGTAAAACTTTTTATTTTAGATAATGATCAACTCATAGGAATTTGCAAGATGATATACAGAGGAGTCCTGTGTATTCTTCATTCAGTTTTTCCTCAAAGGAACATCTTGCATAACTAACTATAGTGAAATATCAAAGCCTGTCGGGAACCTGGGCTGAGCAGAATCTGGCTTATCGGCTGATGCAATCAGCTCGGGGGTTTACGCTCCTCAGAAACAACAAGGAGCATGCGCAGAGCACGAACACAGGCTACCAATCAGAGTATAGGACACACACCCCAGCATGTGCACAGTAACCTATCAAGAAGCGCTCCTTTGTGTACCCCTCACCAATCAAGTAGCGACACACTTCCCCTTCCCCCCTCTATATAAGTCTTTACCTGAAAATAAAATTTTGCAGCTTGATCAGAACTTATTGTCTTGCTGCCATTCTTTGCTCCTCTTGTCCCCCTCACCCATTTGCTCCAGACAGGTGGTCGAGCCCCAGTTGACTGCTCTACTGGCCAGAGCAAAAGCCCAGAAGTGGACACTGGTGTACCCTCCTTTCTAACAGGGTCTGTTATTCACCTCTGTGTAAAAAGAGGCCCTGAGCCCACCTTATTTTACCAGCTGAAGAGGAGAAGTTACAAGACAGTGAAAGATTTGAAAATTAGGTACTCAGAAAACAGCATTCTTGAATTTTTTGTTCCTCTGCTCTGGAGCTTCATACAACCTAGCTGTTTCCTTGACCTGCATGTGAACTCTTCCTTGAAGATGAAATAAGGGAAGAAATACCACTCACAAGAGCATTACAATTTTAGATGCCACTAAAAAGAGCATTACAATGTTAAGTGCCAATAACAAGTACACTGTGATTTTAAAATCTCTTCACAACCATTTTAAGACAACTGTGTTAAACACCGTCATTTAAGAAACTTTAGTTGAAGAAAAATTTAGTTTTAGGGCTAGTATCTTCATAGTCAAGGCGGATGTTACTCTTGGAAGTTGAATTTATGAATATTTGACAAAATATCTTGTCTTACTTTACTATCAAATGATGTGATTATTTTGAAGATTATGTTAAAATCTGTCTTTTATAATATAGAAACTTGATACTTGGGACAGCCTTCCCAATACTGGTAAGTCCTGCATAAAACTTAAATTTTTATTTTATTGCTGAACTTTCAGGGAATAAAAAAAGTTTATTTAAAGGGAGCTAAAAATTATCAATGATCTGGGTAAGCACTAAGGAAAAGCAATGTTGCCCTGAGGGCAATGGGATATTAGGACGAAAATTGGAGTTTAGCCTTGAGCCAAAAATGAGGGAAAGATTTATTGAAATTGTTTCATTAAACTGAGTTTGAATGGATTATTCAGCAATTAAGATTAACACAATAGTCACAAACAAATTAGAAACAAACTGAGACAAGCCAGTAAGCCAGGACAAGTGGAATAGGGAAACTGAGGCAGACAGCTGAACAAAATGGCCAAGCAATTTGCAGCCAGCTATAGAAGGTCAGTTCTTTAGATATAACACTTAGGCCTCAGTTGTATTTCAGCTCTAGGCCCAGAAAGGCAGCAAAACCATGTGGGGGGAGCCAGGACTAGCTGCAGTGACTAAGGACCTCCTGTCCTGGCACTGACCAGTCAGTAACAACCACAACCCTAAAAGGTCACACTTGGAAAACTGATGAATAGTGTACTAAAACCCTCCCCTGAAACCTCCTCTAAAATTCCTGCCAGCAAGAGAAAGATAAAAGCCTCCAGACAAAGGACCCAGCGTCAGTATTCTGTCTTTGGGGAGGAGCCCATGCCCTTCCCTTTCCCCTCTTCCCTCATTTCTTCCCCCACAGGTATGTAACTCTTAAACTCTAAGGCACCCTGAGGCTTGCAAACAGAGAAGCAATGGGCAGTGGCAGCTCATCCCTGGCTGATCCCCTGAACTGTCCCCACAGCCCCCTTTTCTCTGTCTTCCCAGTGAGCTAAAAGCAGCCCAGCCTAGGTTCTCCTGTTGCTTCTTCTGTGATAAGCCTTCCTTGTTTCACTTTCCCCAACTTTAATAAATGTACCCTCATAGTCACCTGGACTCGTGTTGTGAAATCTTTCCTACATGAAGCCAAGAACCCACACACTACCGGCTGGCCCTAGGCCAACCCCCTCAGGGCCAGGTCCCCTGGTTCATAACAAAATCACCATGAACGAGAGTCAGCAGAAATAACTCCACGTTCACACCAGCACAGATACCAGATATGAGAAGAATCAGTTTGGGAACAGAAAAAAAACTACATGTAATACACTTGAAGAAATTTTAAAATGAAATGACAAAAAGTAGAAAAAAATTAGCAAGCAGCTTGAGACCAAAAATGAATATGTAGATTTGGATCAAAGACTAAATACAACTTTAAAAAATGAAAAATAAAATTGTAAACTCAAGCTTAGTGGATGTATTAAACAGAAGATTAGATAAACAGTAAATTTTTAAAGAGAATTGGCAGATGGCTCTTAGAAATTATACAGAATGCAACATTTAGGAACAATTTAGGAAAAATCTCTAAGCTTTATTATTCTTCTGTAGCATAGGAATTAAAATGCTTGCCCTGTCTTATTCTGTTTGCTACTAAATTCTACTTCACGAGAGCAAAGCAAGTTATGTAGGATAACCTATACCAATAAGGTATAATTGAAACTACCTCTGTCCCTTTCCATCTCTTTTTCTCAGGCTACCCTTATCTAATTTATTTTTCTCTTCATTCATTTTCTTCAAACTATGTCTCTTTATTATACCCTGATTTTCCCTGGTCTTAACTGTTGGGAGTCAAAGTGAATATACACTGATTTGTCCCCTTTCCCCACCCCTGATAATCAAGGGAGGCCCTTGTTTTTCAGGTGTGAACTGGACAAGTGTGGAGCTATTATCACACTTGTTAGAGGGCTTGGGTTAGAGGAGACCCCTTGACTTGATGACTCAGGGAGTACAACCATTTTACACTAAGCCTTTGGAGACACATGGGCTAGAAATTGCCACTGAGAAGCGGCACTTAACACATAATGGCTGTCCAGAGGCTAAATCAACCACAAATCTCCCTAGACTCCCAAATCTTACAGTTTGCAAATGGAGATTAAGACACGAAAACAAGAGAAACTATTGAGTGAAAAGCGTTCCCCTCCAGAAGAGGCCTCAATGGCGTGGGAAGACCATATACATGCACCTTGTAGACTAGTAGGGTAGGACTCTAAAACTGCTTCTCAGATGACAACAATGAGCCCAGAATTATTTTTGTAATTGTAGTCACAGTGTGCACGGAAGCCCTCATCTCCACATGAAGAGCAGGGTATCATGTTTCAGCTAAGAGAGTAAATTAAAACAGTGGTTCTAAAACAGTGGTTCTCTACCGGAGCTGTACCGAGAGCTTTAAAGAGGACTGGAACCTGCTCCCTGGAGACCCTAAATGGTCTGGGATGCAAGCAGCCCAGGCTGAGAACCTTCGAGAACAGTGGTTCCTACACCTTAGAGCATCAATACCACCTGGTGGGCTTTTTAAAACACAATTTGAACTCAAAGTTCTCGAAGTCAAGTCCCTAAACATCAGCATCATGTGGGGGCCTGTTAGAAACACAAATCCCCCAGCACTCTGTGCCCCCATAGATGGGAAATTCTGGGAGTGGGGCTCAGCAAATTCTCTCCAACAGGCCCACCAGGTGATTCTTGCTGAACTTTGAGAACTCCTGCTCTGGAAGGAGTCATCTTTCCCGGTTAAATCCCTGTGGTGATACTTCCTAACTCTGTGACTTGAACATGTTACTTCATCTTTTTGTGTCTCAGTTTAACCACATATAAAATGGGGTTCACAGTGCCTTCCACACAGCGTTGTGAGACTTAGTGAGTAAAGAAGTAACAGAGTAAAAGAATCAGGAAAATAGTAAAAGCGTAATGTCTTAAGCTGTATTATAAATTTAAGTTAGATTCTGAAATTACACTTATAATCTACCTTTTAGAATCAGTAGTTATTCAGACTGTGGTACAAAACCTTGGCTACATATATTAATTGCCTAGGGAGATTTTTTTTCAAGTTTTGATGCCCAGCTCTCACTCTCAGAGTTTTCAAAATTCTCCTCTGGAGAAGTCTAATGTGCAACCAAAGTTGAGAGCCAATTATTTAGATTTGACTTGTTAAGCCAATTTGTATATACTCAGGTTTGTAATTTGTTGAATTCAAATGGAGAAGCCACTAGCATTATGATCAGTTCAGTGGGGACAGTTTCACTCATTCTCAGAGATTCTTTTCTTTAAATGACAGGGGTGTGTGTGTGTGTGCTCACACATGCACAACCTAACTAGAATGTGGGATTTCTGCTGTCTCTAACTATAAACCTTTGCAGTCTCAGTGGGGATTACAAACAG
The DNA here is from genome assembly GCA_004027735.1 of Carollia perspicillata. Classification (NCBI taxonomy): domain Eukaryota; kingdom Metazoa; phylum Chordata; class Mammalia; order Chiroptera; family Phyllostomidae; genus Carollia; species Carollia perspicillata. The sequence continues at coordinate 12,523 of PVKM010036171.1, forward strand.
GCAATGAAAAACCTTGGGACATCTATAATCCAGACAGCCAAAATGTTTCACTTGCACTGTATTTGATATCTTGTATTTCAATTTTTGTAATGCAAGAAATGAATTAGCTATTCTTTTTTTGAAAAATCAAGCTTTAGAGAATGAATTCAATTAGAAATTAGGATTCTGTGTCTCTACTGTGGGGCACCACTGTGAAGTAAAATAAACTCTAAAGAATCCTAATCTTGTTTTTCCCATAAGCAATGTGTGACCCATTGCTCAGGCCCTCTGGGCCTCAGCTTTCTCCATGTGATATCCAAAAAGGCTCTGTAGAGTCTTCGATCTCTAAAGTCCCTATCACCTCTGATATTTTATACAAACACTTTCTCTTCAGTCAACGAATTCAGATACTCCCTGAATCCTATCAACATCCATCATAATCAAGCTTAAGATTTTTTCAGGCCCCGACCAGTGTGGCTCAGTTGCTTGGGCATCGTACTACAAACCAAAAGATCACTGGTTCAATTCCCAGTCAGGACACATGCCTGGGATGTGGCTTGGTCACCAGTTGGGGTCGTGTGAGAGGCAACTAGGCAACCAATCTCTGTTTCATTCTCACATTGATGTTTCTCTCCCTCTCATTCTGCCTCCTTTCTCCTCCCTCTACATAAATAAAATCTTTTAAAAAAATTTCAGAACACATTACTTCAACCTTCATTGTAGCTCATTTAGTCATTCATTTACCAGATACTGAGCATGCGTCAGATACTGTTCTTGGCACAGGGACTTGAACACGAGCCAGAATAGACCAAGTCTCTTCCTCATGGAGCTGACATTCTACCGAAGAGCGAGTCAGCCTATGATACATAAAATGTAATTGTCAGAACTTGAGGGTTCCTTTTCCTTATTCACATCATCCCACGTTTGCATTTTTAACAGATGTGCCAGAGAAGGTGGTGGAGGGATTATAAACCTAGGTAAAATTTAATAACAGTTTTAAAGAAAGAGAAATATTTTAATAAATTATCCACTCCCTCAAGGGGCTAAAGAGCAATTAAAGTCCTTGTACTAGTTGTTTCCAAATTTCCTGATTAAAGTATATTTTTGAAAACTAAAAATTTTGCAGCATATTGTGGGGCAGGGCATGAGTATTAGTCTGCATAGTAACAGAACTCTTTGCTTGTTAACACAGGTTGGCAAACTACACTCCTTACACTAAATCAGGCACGCCTCCTTTTTTTGTAAATAAAGTTTGATTGGAACATAACCACACTCACTTGTTCAAGCCTTGTCTATGGCTGTGCTTTCACTCTAAAACAGCCAGAGTGAGTAGTTACAACTCTATTCCCAGAAAGGCTAGACTATGCACTGTTTGGTTCTTTACAGAAAGACTTTGCTGACCCCCGCTCCTTAGCACCGAGCTTCTGTTTGATTACACTTGTCGACTGCCCTGCCCGTGCACTCGCACACACTGGGGGAATACTTCCCTCCCAGAAAACACCCGACATTGCACTAACCTCCGACTTCTTCCTTGCCGCAGCACCAAGCTGCATGACCCACTTATTTACTCTTCTGACAGGTATCGCTTTAATACTCTGCAGCCAAAACAAACTCTACCCATTAATCAAAATTTCAGCGACTCACTTGCGGTGGCTGTCATGCCTTGCAGCTTGAGAAACGCAGCCCTGGGCTCCTCACCGTGTTCATTTCAACAGTGCTCTTCAAATAGTTTTGCTCACATACCACTGAGAGAGCTTTGAAGAACTGTCACTATCCCCTCACACATCTTTTACTGACATCTACAAATTGTCATATAGGTTTAAAGTAGTAGTTACAGATATAATTTCTAGCATGTCATAAAATGGGATGTTTCAAGATAAAATGGTTACATCTCTTTCCTCAGTGTATCCAAGGAAATCAAAACACCATCACAGTTTGGTGTCACCTTTATCCACGTGTTGGATGTGGTGCGCTGCCATCCGCACGCCTCCTTCACAGTCTGTGCCTTCATTCCCCAGCGGCCTGGAGCCAGGCTGTTGCTGCCTCGTATCTGAGTCTTTTCACAGGAAGTGCTTTTGACGGAACAGAGCCCCCTAGTTAAAGCTTATGATCCCTTCTGGGGAGGCAGCCAGCAGCAGGAACCGGTCTGTGGAAGGGACATAGGGACCTTGCCCCTTACCTCATCAGTCATCTGAGCTCTGGGGTTCCCATGGGATGGCTGCAGCTTCTGGGGTAAAAGCATCAGAGCCCACCTTTCTCTCAACCATTTCTGATCCTCTCACTCTCCCCACAGTACGATGACCAAGAGAATGACCCAATAAACCTTCTGCATACGAACCTCTATTCTAGAGTGTTTTCCAGGAACTTGACTTA
>PVKM010036172.1:0-14894 GCA_004027735.1 Carollia perspicillata
GCCGGGCCGGGGGCTTCGCTCGGCTCTGCAACAAGTTTCGTTTTTGTTTTTGTTTTTGTTTTTCGGAAACCTTTGTGTGTAGAAGAGTACGACGATCGGTCGTAACATGGGTTTGCAACGATCTTCAGTTGGAACCTCAAAGAAGCTGCCCGATTCGTAGGGAAACCCGGAAGACCCGTGTGTGTGTGTGTGTGTGTGTGTGTGTGTGTGTCCGCGTGCGCCCCCCCTCCCATGTATATTTTAAATAGAGAAAAAAAGAAAAAGAAACAGGAACTTGTACTGTCACTTTCTTAAGGTTTTCAGTTTTCAGAAGCACAGGGAAATCCTGTGACATCCTAGTTGCAGAGATAGTTGGATAAGCCTGAGTCATACACACGCCTTTTATTTTAATACCGTTTCATACATTTTTTAACAGATTGAACTCCAAAGGCACTCTAGTGGTTAGATCAAAATCCCCTGCCGGGAAAAGGAGTGGAGCTGGGAGCTTATAGTTATGGCCTTTTGTTTTGTTTTTCATCTTTGTTTTTAAAAGAAGGGAACTGAAGCCATGTTGTGATAAATCGCACAGAGGCTTTCAGCAGCAGCAACAACAAAACCTAGCTTTAAATTATGTAAAAAATGTGCAGGTCGGTTGAGAAAAGGTTAAACTGATTTAGAGGTCACTAGCAAGATGCTTCTGGAGAAAACAAAAACACAATTGCACGTATTTTTCTTCCATAATAAATTTCTTGTCTACATCCTTAGCCACTGAGACAAATGAATTAAGTTATTATCCCAATAATGATAGAAGCAACTGTATCTTTCCATGCAGACCATGACTCTGTTAAGATCATGACAGAAGACAGTGATGCCAGGTGGCTTTCCCAAAGGTGTTCGCAGAGTTATTAGGTTTAGTCCTTTTTGTTCTCCAAGTCATTTTTGGGGGGTGGGTTATGTCCTAGCATGAATATGTCTGAGAGGAGGTCTAATTTTGTCAAACAGGGATGGTTCAGAAAGTCTCGTTTCCTGCTCTTTGGTTCTTTTACTTGCTAGTTTTCTCTTAAAAAGGCACCAAACACATCATGGTTTGTGTGCCCCCGCTGTACAAGTCAGTGGAACTTTTACCTAGCTTAAGAAAAGGCCTGTCCTTTAATTAAAAAAAAAAAATCTGCATTTGTGACCTGGCTGAAGTATATGCTAAAATTGTCAAGATTCAGAAACAGGCATCTCTAAAACTTCGTGTGGCCTCATTTAAAAGAAATGCCCTCGGGTCCAGCACACTCACATCAACTTCATAAATGAAGCCAATTTACAATAAATATTCTTATCCTGAACGCTCCTCCCCCACCCACCTCACTCTACCTGAAAAGAAGGCTAATTATGTAAAGGCCTTGTGCATTCATTTATTTGTTGTCAGAACCCGGCAGGGTGTTAGCTCTGAAATGGGGAAAGAGCTCGGAGGGCGAGGCCTTTTGCTGTGAGGGGCTGGAGGTTTTGTGTGTGGAGGGGGACAGCCTGCTGGTCTGGAGCACGCTGATAAGATGCTCTTCTTTTCACGGGGCTCTCCTTAGATTCAGAGTCTAAAAGGGCTGACTGAATCAGAAAAACAAACAGACTTTCCTTTTTCTATAGGCAAAGAAAGAAATGAATGTGTAGGCATTATACAGACACAAGACCCCGGGTACCAGTGGTATTTGAGTCAAAGGTTTCTTTTGTTAGTGTTTAGCCATTCACTGGGAAAGCACACTTCCAGCGCAGGGACCTGGTTACCACGAGTGACTTTGTGATGTCATCCTGGCTGAGTCTAAATGGGAAGTCTAATTAATGCTTTTCATAAAGTTTTGTGATGTTTGTGATCTTTCACTTCACACTGGTTTGTTTGTTTTGATGAAGGAATAGCTAACTTTTAGGAATATAAGGCAGTTTAATTTTGATCTAGAAATATAAAATCAGCTGTTACAGCTGATTACAGATCATTAGACTGGGGGGAGTTGAATGTGAAGAATACCTAAAAATTACCTTTGGAAAGAAGTGAGTATCATTCATGTGTGCGTGTGTGTGTGTATGGGAAATATATATATGATATATATATCATATCATATATATATATATGATAGTGGTAGCTATCTACTTTGATCACTTAACCTTACTGCCTAGTTGTTACTGGTCTGCGTGCTTCTGGTGGGTTAACTCATTTAGTCATCTTGATAGTCCTATAATATAATATTTCCCTTTTACAGTTAAGGAAACTGAGGCATTACTTAAGTAATTTGCCCAATTTGTACAATCAGCAGTAGTGCGGAGTCAGGATGTGGACCCAGATGGTCAAGCTCTTAAAACCACCACTTTGTAAATGCCTGCTCACAGGCACCTCTCAACAGAAACTCATCCAGAGCCCATCTACATCGCTGCCCTTGGCCCTTCTAGTCTCAGAAGTCCAGTTTAGGGGTTTCTACCACCCTTTTGCAGGGGGGTGGGCGGAGGCTGTGAAGTTGGAGGTGAAGGGTGAGGTAAATGAGTGATGATATGGATGGTGGGTTTGTGATATTTGGAAGCAGCATTGAAATCGCAATATTGCATCACCGAATGATTGTACAATTTCTTCTTAAAATTTTGTATTTCACATGTATAGGAGTCAGCCAGTTTCAGTTAAAGCAGATGTGGGTGGTGCTCTTCCCCTTCCTGCCCCACGTAGTGTGTATCGAGGGCATCCAGGAGCACGGATCTCTGGCATCATCTAGGATAAACAGGATTTTCCTGCATCACGGGCCTCAGAACACGTTAGAAATACACCTGCCTGTCTCAGGTCAAAAGTGAAAGGCTTTTAGTGGAGTGATAACCCAGGAAGCAGTATCTAGACAAGGATTGCTCGTTCAGGTCTTAGTGGAGGAATGTCCTATTATCATTGCCTATGACATTCAGATATGTGATGATATTTCTTAAGCAAATCCAGTCTGATTATATGAAAACGGCACGTCATAGCCAAAACAAAACCATTTACCAGGGCTTTTGTAGTTGTGAATATATTTTAGTGTATTTTGAAAGAAAAAGTGCTTTATCCTGAAAAGCCTTTAAATACAGAAAATGAATGGTAACTGCTTTCTTGAGGTAGTTTGCTCAGTTATGTTGTATACTTTGGTTTTTGCCAATCATGGCATGTAGCAAGCCCCTTTTGGCTAAGTGCTATGCTCTGGTGGTGTACCGATAGGGTTTTGAGGTAGAGGAGTGAATGCAAGAATTTTCATGGATGTGTATATAGTTCTTGTTCTTTACAAGCTCTTGCCAGCTAATAGCCGTACTTGTTAAATGTTGCTAACTTTGGTGAGTGAAGTTCTTATCTCCCCAGTGTGCTGCTTTCTTGAAGATTGCTGGGTGTAGCTTCACGTGAAGAATTCAACAGTGATTCAGTTTAAGAGGAAGATGGTGTACCAAGCTGTTGATTAATTCTCTTCAGGCAGTTTCTGTTCCCAGCAATTTGTGTGTAGCAGATAGGGTTTTGTTAAAGTTGTGCGTAGAAATATTTAAATGAACACTGTCTGAACCAGTCCGATCTGTTATTATTTTAAAGAAGGTAAACATTAGTGGAAATTAGCAGAAAATTAAATTGGTATGCATAAGTAAGGCCTTGTCCTGTTTTGGTAGGCTGTCTGGGTGTGCTTTGTAATTTCATTTATGAGCCAAGGTAACTCTATGTTTAAATCTGTGTCCATGGCCATTTGAAGTAACAGAATTCTTCAGCAGTGGTAACCCAGTTTTTCTGCCAGGCACCCCTTTTGGCATGTCACTAGTACATTTCCCATACTTCACTTCAGGTTTTGATCACACTTCTCCATTTCATTCTTTCCTTCCTTTCAGTGGTCTCATATCTCCAGGCTTTTCAAGCCTTTTCTTGATAGTGGGGGAAGAGTCTGTCTTGTCCAGGTTCCTGAGAATTTTTACCCAAAGCACTCTGCCAATAAATAAGTATTTAGAGATACGTACGCTATTCCCCTCACAACCTCAGTTGTATTTAATCTTCATAACATCCATATAAAGTAGAGAAAGACCAGGAATTTTGAGTCAGTGAATTTAAATATCTTAGTTGCTGAAAGCTGGGTCTCTGGAGTCAAGGGCTGGATCTGCTACCAGGAAAAAGAGAAGGAAGCTCAGCGAAGAACAGCTGTAGCCCTACTCACTGCCCTTCCCTTTCCTCGGCCTCCCGAAGACATGTGGCGCACAGAGCGCCCAGGTTTCAGCTTCGGGGACTGTAGCTCTGTAATTTATTAGTGTGTTTTGTTTCATAAAGGCCTTTAGGGTTGTCAGATAACATACAGGAAGCCAATTTAAATTGAATTTCAGATAAACAGATACTATTTTAATATGAATGTCTCAAATATTGCATGATACTGTGTGTGTGTGTGTGTGTGTGTGTGTGTGTGTATCACATACACTCTAAAATCTAGCAACCCTACTCTGGGGAGCATAATTAACTTTTTTAAAACTAATTATAAAAATTTATAATTATCAACCACATTATTTCTACGTTCACTTAAAAGTTTGCCTCTTTGCATATTTCTGGAGCCCTGTTAATAATGCAGATTTCACTTTTTAACTTCCTCAAGCATCACTCAATCTAATTAAAAGACCCTGGCTTAAGTTCTAGCTCTCTCACATGCGGGCTTTTTCAGTTTGCTCGCTGAGCCTCAGCTTCTGTTCAGTAAAGGTGATAGGGCCCGTTCCCTTCCTCGGAGTTGTTGTTGTTAATCCCTCTAAGGTGGTGTTATTATTATTAATGTCCCCACAGAGCAGGCAGCAGCGGGTGGTCCTGGGAGGCTGTGTGTTCCTGGGAGAACTTGACACAGCCTCTAAAAATGGGCTGTGTTTAGAACGTGGTGGCAGCCTCTGAAAGGGTGAGGACCTGGAACTTGAAAACAGTATCAGCCACATTTGAACAAAAGAAATATAAAAGTGAATCCCATTATATTTTAAAACAGCTATTTGTGTATTGTGCTTGTAGCAGAGTTTGCTCTGTCTTTGGAGAAAGTGAAGCCTTTCAATCCTCTGTTCTTTATCTATGTTGATCTATGATTGCAGAAGGATAAAAAGAGCATTGCTCACTCTTGTTGATAAAAAATGCTACCTTTTAATTTGCTTAAAGGTGGACAAATTTGATTATTAGTATATGCATGATGACTTCCTGAATTCGTTGTCTTGTTTGTATATTTGGTTTTCAAAGAATGCCATCTTGGCATTACTCAGAAAAATAAACATTTTTTTTTTGTCCTTGGATATGTGTGGGTGTTTGGTGGGTGTTTGTTTTTAAACTCACATCTGTGGAGAATGCTTTGTTTGACACATTCTAAAAGCTCGGTAAGTTTTTAAAATAGGATAGACATACCGTAAGGAAGGAAGCAAGCTTTTCCTGGAGTTAGGAGGAGGTAAGAAAATTAAATGGAGCAAACCAGATTCTGCATTAAAATAACGAATCATTGTAGCTGTGGTTATTTAGCACTTATTAAATGGCAGCAACAACAACAAAACTTGTTACACAAAGTAGTGCCCTAACTGTAGTCATTTAAGCATAAGGAGTTTCGCAACAATGTATAATGTAAGCTAGGGATGGTTGTACTGTTTGTACGTGTTAATTGTAAGTACAGTACAGTCCCAAAATGTATTAAAAATAGATTGGAAGAAAATATGCCAAAATTTTAACAAGTGTTTCCCGTCCATTGGGAGAAAGAATCGTAAATGACTTACTGTCGTGATTCTTTACATTTTCCCCCACCTTTTACTGCCCCTGGCTTCACACATTGAACATATACTGGTTTAGTTGTCAAGAAAAAGTTAGTGAAAAAGAAATCTAGAAAATTTTGTTATTTAGGCGTCTAAAAATTGTGGTGCAGACCCACGGGATTCATGACACGGAGACTTCCAGCACGTGGCATGTGCAGGTGGCCCTTGTTTCTGGGCCTGAGCTTGGAGATGTGGACTCCTCCTGTTCTACGTGTTTTTTTTTTCTTCTTATTTTTACTGTGAACTCCGAAACAACCTTTTCTGGAAATCACCTGCTTTTGATAGTTTCTATATTGATGAACTTAGTATTTTTTATTTTATACATGCATTGAACAGGCCTGTGCTTTCTTTAAAAAGCATTTTTAGAACATCAGCTTATACGTGTGAGTCAATGAGGGGCAAGTGTAGCTATATATATGAAATTCTTGATTACTTTCTAGGAAAGTAGCTATTCTAAATATTGAGGAATTACCACTATTCTCTCTGTTTTCATTTGACTTAATAGCTTCATTTAAATCCAGCTATTTTGTGGATAAATTTCTCCACATTTAATTTCTGTATTAAATGGGGAAAAAATCAAAACTGTTCCATTACTTATGTCAGAATCTTTTGGATGTTTTATTATGAATACTCAGAATTGTCTTCATCATATACTTCCTTCCTTCTTAGTTTTAACTTTTTGCAAGGGCAGGTGCTGTGGGAAGTGTGGCTTTTTTACCAGCGTCTTTATTATAATGCAACTGAGAAGCTTTCTGTTAAGAAACACACCATACAGATAATGTCAGCACTTTGCAAGCTGTTGTTACTTTGTAACCCAGGGGGATTTTCAGTGTGTCAGGGGAGTTTTAGGGGTGCACCAAAGAGGCTGCAAGACTTCAGTGAAAGGAGAGAGCACTGAGGGAGGAACAGGGAAGAGTTGAGGGGGGGAGGTGTTGAGTGAAATACAGAAAAGAAGAGCAGTGTTGCCTTGTTAGGTTCTTCATTAGTTGATGTATCACGTTAAGAAATCTGTTAAAGTCTCACTGTTTTGGTGCTGTGTAGGACGGGCGCACATATGTCTCTTCATGGTTTCGTGTTTCAGATTCTTACATCCCCTTTTTAATCTTTATACCATTCCAGTCACCTAGAACAGGGGTGTCAAACTCATTTTAGCTGCGGGCCACATCAGCTTCACAGTTGCCATCAAAGGGCCGAGTGTAACTTTAACTCCTTAACAGTTAAGAAGTAGTTACATTTATACAGTCCTAAAATTATTTCAGCCCTTTGACCGCGACTGTGAGGCTGAGGTGGCCCTTGGTGAAAATGAGTTTGACACCCCAACCTAGAATATCCTCTCAGTTCTGTTCTAAGACAAGAACTCTGCCTCTCTATTTCAGGGAACTGCCTAAAAATCACCTTTTTGGAAGACCACTTATGATCTACCCTTACTAGTCAGATATTCCAGAAACAACTTTTTCTCTCCATTCTCAGTTTTGTAAGTCAGGTAGGTCAGGGGAGTGGCTTAGTTCTTTTGTTTAACTGAAAGTTTAACCGAGACTTAGAAACATTGTTAAATAATTATTGAGTGTGGAATGGAAATTAAGTGGTTTTTGGAGCAGACATGGGTGCTGTAGGAAGTACACCCTTGGCGTGCAGTGGGATACACTGTTGCTGGCCCCTGGACAGGCAGGCCAGGGAAACCAGTCAGCTAGCTGTTAAAGCGGCCGTGAGATGGTGAGGACCCAAAAGAAAACAGTTAAGTTGTAGACATGAGAAACAAGCAAATTTTGTAGACATTTAGTCTATAAAAGCCCCTAAGCCCTGGCTGGGGAGCTCAGTTGGTTAGAGCATCATCCTAATATGTCAAGGTACGGTTCGATCCCTGGTCAGGGCACATACAAAATGAACCAATAAATGCATGAATAAGTAGAATAATGAATCTATGTTTTTCTCCCCACCCCTACTCCTTTCCTCCCTGCCTTCTTCTCTCTAAAATCAGTAAATAAAAAGTATTATTTTTAAAGCCCCTAAAATTGTGTATGAAATGTTGCATACATTAGCTCCTTCCTGGGGAGAGGTTCAGAGCACTCACCAGTTTGCCAGAGGGATCTGTGTACTGGAAAGATTGGACGACTGCCTGTGGAAGGAGAGGGAGAAGAGGGACTTAAGAGGTGATGCCAAAATTTCTAATTAGTGCCCAGGATCGTTGGTTACATTATGGAAGGTGCCATTTCCGGCGGAAGGAACATTACAGCAAAGGTTTGAACATAGAAAACATGGGCTTTATTATAAGCAAATAGTGACTAATTCTGGTTAGCTGGACTGGATGGTCAAGGTTGGAGGACAGGAGGGATAGGGCCAGGCTTGCTGCAATGAATGAGAAGAGACCCTGAGTTTAGAAGGTGAATGAGTCCACTGTTGAAATAAAGCTATAAAATGGAGTAGTGGCAGTGTGACTGTTTTAGAAGGAGTGGACTCACAAAAATATTATACAGTGAGAATTAAGGTCTGGATGGGGAGGGGATGGTCTTGGCAAGAGCGTCGAGGTTTCTCGACTTACATGATTGGGAAAATGAAGTTACTGTACACCTCTGAGCTCTGATGAGGAAGAGCCCAGCTATTGTCTTACAAGGATTTATACATTTTTTTAGGCGTGAAAATAAACGGGACGGGGCTGGGTTTGCTCAGTGCTAAATTCTCATACTCGGTGTCCACACTTGAAGGACGGACGCAGAAGGCCTTTCCGTGTCCAAGTCAGTCTTATAAGGGAGAATTGTCCAGCCTGACATGCTAGCAGTGCCCACAGTGTGAACCTCTTTAAGAGATTTCGGGCCCAGGAGATGGTTGTAAACATTTTTGTATTGCTCCTTTGGGATTTCCTTAAATTCATTGTAGAGGCTGTGCCACCTGAGAGCATGACTTTTCCTCTTTGGACTGATTTCTCACATTCTTTTGAGTGGAGCCCTTATGCAGTCAGTTTTTTCCTTGATAGTGTACATCATCTATAACTATGTAGTTGTCTGTAACCTCTATAATGTAACAAGTGTATTGGTTATGCTTAAAGATCTTTCACTTCAAAAAGAGTGGAGAAGGTGGCCAGGTACGATGGTGAGGGTGTCAGCAAATTCATCCTATTACCAAAAAAAACCAAATTTAGTTTCTGAGGAAAGTGACGAGCTTGGTTTGGCCATTTTAATTTGGCCACATGAATCACACCTTGCCACACACCCTTCTCATCCCAGGCAGAAATTTTGATCAAACAGTTAATAATACAAAACTGAAGCTCTGGCCCAGAAGCTCAGAACCTTCTCAAACGTAATAGGTGGATCACTGGGAGTAGATTAAAGCACGTCAGGAGAGAACGTGTCCAGAAGAATTTGGGCAAGACCTAGGGGTACACAGATTTGGTGGTGGGAAGGTAGAGGATGAGCCTTTGGCAAGGGAGGGGAAAGAAATGGCAAAACATTGGGAGGGTCCAGAGAGCATCACAGAAACCCAAGAAGAACAGTTTCAAGATGGTCAGCTCTGTTAAATGTTACCCTGAGGTAAAAGAAGGCAAAGGCTGAGTAAAAAGCTGTTGGAAATACAATAGTTTCCCCTACCCCCAACCCACAGTTTTAACCACAGTCCAAAATTTTTAAATGAAAAATTCCAGAAGTCAACAATTCGTAAGTTTTCGATTGCTTGCTGTTCTGAGCTGCACAGTGCAATGCTGCACCCTCTCTCTGCATCCCGCCCTGGCTGTCAGTCATCCACGTGTCCGTCCAGTGTGTACCCATTCTGTACATGCCCCCTGCCCGTCAGTCATGCAGCAGCCCCCTCAGTCTTCAGCTTTACTGTCTCGATACCACCGTGCTTATGTTTAAGTAACTCTTGTGTTACTTAATAATGCCCCCAGAGAACAAAAGTAGATTCCGATCTGCCAAAGAGAAGCCGTAAAATGCTTGCTGTGTATCTTCGGAAGGTCAGGAGCAGCCTAACACTGTGTCGCAGTGCCAACGTCACTCACCTCATTTCCTCTCACTACACAGGCCCTGCGTCATCTCACAGCATCACGAGAAGGGTGAGTGCAGCACAATAAAACATTTTGAGAGAGGCCACACTCATAACTTTTTACATTATATATAATACTATAATTTTATAATTGTTTTGTTTCACTACTCATTGTTAATTTTGTACTGTGGTTATCAATAGGTAAGCTTTATTATAGGTGTGTATGGACAAGGAAAACATAGTATGTACAGGTTGTGTACTGTCCATAGTTTAGAGCATCCACCTGTGGTTTTGGAATGTATCCCCCATGAATAAGGGGTGGGGGCTAATGTATTCATTGGGAGGTCTTTTTTATCTTCTTTTTCTTTTTATTTTTATTTACCTTTAGAGGAGAAGGTAAGGAGAGAGGGAGAGAAATATCAATGTATGGTTGCCTCTTGTGCGTCCCCTGCTGGGATCTGGCCTGCAACCCAGGCATGTGCCCTGACTGGGAATGGAACAGCGGTCATTTGGTTTGCAAGCCTGCGCTCAATCCACTGAGCTACAGCAGCAGGGGCATCATTGGGAGGTCTTGAAAGCCTTTGAAACAGAGGTTTCGTAGAGCAGTATGTGGGTAGTGGGGCAAGGAAGGGGGTTGGGGACAAGGGTTGTAGAAAGCGCAGTCCTAAAGCTTTAAGGAATGGATGAGTGAAGAGCAGATGTCTTTGGAAAAGTCAGGAATCAGAAAGGAAGGAGCATTCCTTCAGACAGCCTTGAGGCCAGATTATTTTAGTATCTTACTGGGGTTGTAGATAGAGCAAGGTAACAGAAAACCGAGGAGCTAGTTGGAAATGGGTGTGTTTTTTCTTTTTTAAAGAAAGACTGAAAGGAATTTGAGAGAATTTCCTAGCAGTGGTACAATGAGGGAGGGGCTTGGGTATGCTGGGTTACGTCCAGGAAGAGGAAGACTTGTGAAACTCAACCTCGAAAAGCTACTTTCAGGAAAGAGGCTAGGTCATTTGTTAAGATTTTTTTTTAAAGGAAAAAAGAAAATGGGATTCTAGACTTGAGGAGTGTGACAAAAGATTTGGAATAATGGCCCTTGAGAAAGTGGTGCCCATTCTAGTAGAGAGAGGTAATAGGATTCTGCGTGTGAGGGCCCCTGGGCAGTTCAGAGGTCTGGATAGGCGAGATAGTTTGACCTTTTTCCCGGCACTGAGGGTAGGGGAAGAATCTGAGTAATGGGCTCCTGTTATGTTTGGCATCCCTAAGGCGAATGGGTGTGAACATTGAAAGCATTGTTATGCAGATTAAGGAGGCGGGTGAAATCTAGAGAGAGAAGAAACTTTGAGAATAGGGAGGGGCATTAAGTTCGGATAAGATAAAAAGAAAAGTCCCTGGCAGTGAGGGAGGGAGAGCAATCCGAGAGGAAATACCATCAGCGAGATTCTGAAGGCAGCGTAGTGCCAGAATCTTACCTTGCAGTTAGTTGTTGGGAGGTTAAATGAGATGATGTGCCTGTGTCCGTCCCACACGTCCTGAGCGCTCTGGTGGTTACGTTCCTTAAGATCTGGCTCTGGTATAATTTATACCTCCTTAAAACTACTGTTATATTATTTGTGTAAATAAAGTCATATTTCAAACTTTAACCAACTATGAACCACAAACCAAAATAAAATATTATTTTTCAAAAATTGAACCGCAAGCACCACTTCAGTTTTAAAATACACCTTCAAACTATTTCAAAACATCTTAACTTGCTTTTAAAGAAAAAAAAAAGTGAATCTTTTCTAATGATTTCTCCTCATCCAACTTGTAAGCTCTTTGGAAGAAGGGGGCTAATAATTACTGAGCACTCTGTCTGGACCAGAGGTGGGTCTGGGCACCTTGACCTCCATTCTCTCTCTTCTCCAGCCCCTCTGTGAGCTGTTTCCTCTTCTCTGTTTCATAGGTCAGGACAGTTCAAGTTGTTTATCCCAAATCCTGGAGCAAATGGGCCGGAATTGCTACCCAGCCTATAAGGCCAGCAAGAATGATCTCATAAAGTTGCTTTTGAAGAAAAAAAGGTGGACATGGGTGTTGATCTCAGCTTCCTCATTTACTAGTTTCATTACTGTGAACACAGTTCTTAAACTTTCTGGGCCTTAATTTCCGCAGTGGCAAAACTAGATGTAATAGTTACTTAATGTTACTGAGATGATTAGATGAGTCCTGTGTCTTCTGTGACAGCACTGAACACGTTACCTGGCACAGGTGCTCCGTGTGCATCCCTCCTTTATTGGGGTGTCGCCTCAGAAGTCAGTTTACACAAGAGGATCTTGGAGGACGGGTCAAGGAAACCCTAAAATGATGGGAGTGGTAGAAGACTGCAGTCGTTCTAGTCAGTGGCAGAGAGTACTCTGTGATGAGAAGGACCTGAAAGAGCAGCTCAGGTGTTATCATTGGTAACATGGAAATGACTCTTTGCCATCCCACAGTGCAGGATCGGTGGGTCTGTGTGAGACAGAGTGCTCTGTGACTCGGAGACACTGGAGAGATGTCGTCACGGTTCCTGAAGTGGACACCTGAAAGAAACCCTTGGGTGAGCATTCTGCTCCTCTCAGGCGTCTGATTTGAAATTCGTGGAGTTTATTGTTGATAGTTCCTTTCCCCACATTGTGTTCACTAAGATACTCGGCTTTTATTAAATGTTGAAAGTGTTCCAGGAATTAAAAATATTCAGTGTTCACAGAAACTTGGGAAACCCCACATACTATGTAGTGTTGTTTTAGAGCGCAACTGTATAAAATTAGCAGTAAAAATCTGAGAAGTCTGCAGTAGAAACATTTGTGTATTTCATTGTTTCCTAGAATTATTCACTTATGGAACCATTAAGACCTAGAATATTTACTAAATGTCTTCTATTGAACAGTTTGGGAGAGACTCATTTAAAGGGACCTTTTGCATTTTAGAGTTCGAAGGGACCTTAGAGATTCAATATTCCAACCCCTTTAATTAAGAAATTTAAAATCCAGAGACATTGAATGATTTGTCCAAAATCTCACAGTTTGAAAAGCCCGAGTCTTCTAACTCTCAGGGCTCCACCACCCTACCCTACCCTACCCTACCCTACCCTGAGTCTGAGTGCTTCTGAGCGTGGCACGCCCTACATTCTCTAAACAAGTAGGCCCTCAGGGATGGTATGCTGCGAGTTATTTTCAGACAAAACAAACGACTGTCATCTCTTTCGTTTTTAATTTCTCCTCTCTTAAGGTTAATTTTCCCACCTATTTTAGTGCTTCTTAAAGCATTTATGAAATCAAGATTACTGACTTGGGAAATCAACCTCGTTTAAAATATCAGTGATCTAGAAAATCCACACATTATAATTATTAATGAATGTACTTTTTTGTCCTCTACATTGTTGTCTTTTTCATGTAATTGGCTGTGGGTAGGTTAATTTACATATTTTAGCCCCTTCCTGCTTGACTTATTACAGCATGCAAAATTTGCTCTGTGGTTTCTAGGTTAAGTTCCTGCACAGACAAACCACAGTGAAAAATTTATAATACTTCTGTGATGAATGCCTGTCTAGGACATGCTGCTATGTTTTCCTGAAAAATCCAAATGACCAGGTTATTGTCCTTTGTTACAATTAAGATTCATTTTAGGCACGAATAGTTTACTTACTCTATTCTATAAATGCTATAAAAGCATTTATCTTTTTTTGCATTTTAAGGTTCTTAGTTACTTGGTCTAAAGAAAAGTAGGTGTGTGTCCGTCAGAGGCCCTCTCTGATTATTTCATGAAAATTTACCCTGAATGAATCCTTTGACATGATTTCAGTGTTTTGGATGGATAGGAAATAATATGTAAAATAATATGTGTATCACCAAAGAAACATAAAATATTAGTGCTGAAAAGAAACAATATATTAGAGCTGGCCTTGAGATCAGCTTTTCCACATACTCATTTCAGCAGTGAGGGTGTTTCAACATCACACAACTTATTGTAACAAAGCCACGGCTAGAACCCATGCACCCTCACTACCAGTGTAGTTTGGACCTTTTCCAAAGAATCCAGCTTGGATTATCATGCATTCAGTCAATATTTTAGAGCCCGTGATAAGCCAAGCACTGTGTTAAGCCTTGATGGGAATAACAAATTAAGGACTCTGTTCTCAATCTGGTTGTCTAAAAGGGGCCGTGGAACAAATGTGTAAATAACTGTGTATTGGAGAAATTAATCAGTGCCTTATGAGGTGCAGACATTTAAGAAGTACATAGTAAGACTATATCTAATCTTAGTTCTCATGCGCTGGTAGACCTGAGTTTAGATTGTTTTACTTCCAGGTGTATTTAATTTGATTCCAGGGTAGACATAAGACTCTGAGTTGGCTGATCAATTTTGTCATTGTGTTGGTTGTCATCTTAGTTACTGTGCCCTTAAATTGACTGTATTCAGCTGCTTATTAGCGTGCCAAAGCAGAGTAGAAAAGAAAAGAAAGTATGTCTTCCACATTATTGGCATCAATTTATTGCCAAATCTGGTTTTATTACTTCTTTAAAAGGAATGTGGAAAAACTAGAGTGCATTAAGAGGAATTCAAGCAAAAAAGATACTATTTCATTTTTTAAAAGGCCCTTCCTCTTTTCATTGTTTGCTAGTCCAGTACGTGAAGTAGGATTGGGAAATCTACCTGTGGAGTCGGGACTGCTGACAAAGGGAGAAACCAATAAAGGTTTGCATAGGACTTGCTCGTGCATTTAGTGGGCTGGGGTCAGCAAATGTTCTTCTGTGAAGGCTTCTTATTTTAGGCTTTACAGGCCATGAGGTCTTTGTCACAATTACTTAGCACTGCCTTCGTAGCTCAAAAGCAGCCATAGATACAGATAACACATAAGTGAATGGACGTGGCTCTTTTCCAAAAGCTGTTTTGAAAAGCAAGTGGCGGATGGGATTTGGCCTGGGGACAGTAGTTGGCAGACCCTGGATCTATAGAGTCCTTTGTTTGATGGCTCTTTTACCAAAAGGTGCACAGAAGGAATGGAAAGAAAATGAAACTCAAACCAGATAATAACGATACTTATTATCACCATCAAAATAGAGTAGACACAGGATAAAACCAAGCGAAGGTAGGCCTGATTTATAGCTTTGATCAGAAGGTTTTGGATTAAAGGCTCAGTGTTGACATGATACTTAGTTTAGTTCTAC
>PVKM010036173.1:0-14893 GCA_004027735.1 Carollia perspicillata
TTGTCTTAATTTTCTTTAGAGAATGGAGAAGGAACAGAGAAAGAGAGAGAGAAATATAGATGTGAGAAACATGGATCGGTTGTCTCTCACATGCCCTAACTGAGGACTGAACCTGCAACCTAAGCTAATGCCCTGACTGGAATCAAACCAGCAACCTTTCACTTTGTGTGATAACACCCAAACAGCTGAGCCACACTGGTCAGGGTATGCCTTGCACATTTTTTGTTGAAAGATAAAAATGTTGTGTTAAGTAACAAGAACTGAGGTTAACAGATCTTTAGTGTGAGGATTTATGGTAATCTGGCTACAGGCTTGATTCTTCTAGTATTCGTGTTTTTGTCTCTTCACTTAGGGCTTCCATAACTATGCCTCCTTAAAGAGAATCTATCTTGTGACTCTTTCTTCTGTAATCACTGAAATAGTGGAAATCCACTATTTCCACTGTTATTATACTGAAGGCCTATTAGTATGGTGGTAAGATATATGGGAAAGAAAAATGCTCTATAATTTTTTCAGTTAAATTTCAAGTGGCCTCAATTCATGTATCTTGGGTATGTCATATTTAGACATAATTTTTTCAGTGGTATGGCTGTTTTTCTACCAGTCCCCTACTCTCCCCCTGGGCTACATGTATTATCTTTAATCTATTTCTTTAAAGTCCTGCCCCACATTTTTTTCCCCCTGAAATGAGACAAAAACACTGTTGGGAGGTTGTAGCAGAAGGAATACCCTTCTCCGAGCTGGAACACGATTCCAACACTGGAGAGTTAATATCTGTTAAAGAGAAGGAAGATTCAGTGTATTTCACAAGGATTAGACTTTTCTTTCTCCTGCCAGAAATTAGAGGGGATATTTCTAGGAATTTCACTCTTAGAACCTGGTGGGATTCCTGGAGGTAAAAGCTATGAATACGGGGAGACTCCCTCAAACTGAGGATTCTAGGAGTGTCTAACTAAAGCTCTTCCATACTAAATGTGCAGTCATTTATCAAAAGTACCATTTAAATATCCCCACTAGTTTATGGTTCTAGAGTTTTCTGTTCTAGGTGACAAGGCCTCAGCTGTGACTCTACA
Organism: Carollia perspicillata; assembly: GCA_004027735.1. Lineage (NCBI taxonomy): Eukaryota > Metazoa > Chordata > Mammalia > Chiroptera > Phyllostomidae > Carollia > Carollia perspicillata. Next base: position 1,074 of record PVKM010036173.1, read on the forward strand.
GAGGAACCTGTCTTTCTAGATTTGGAGTGGCAATTACCTTGTGGCCCCAGTTCTTTAACAAGCCTAGGAAAAGTCTCTGATTTTCAGTGTTTCGAGCTTTTTGGGTTGTAAGGTTGGATGTGAGATCTCTTAAGGTCTTCATGTGTTAGTGCTGAAATCAGAGGTCCTCATGGAGGACTTTAAGCCCCAAAGTTGAGCATACAGGGATCAGCAAGGACAGTGATATTAGCATTTCCTGAAGATGTTGAAGCACAAATTCCAACATCTGAAATGCTAGCTAATAATGGTTAAAATGGGAATTCAGAACAATTGAAAAGAAGCAAAATTCTGCGGATCAACAGAACAGAAGACTTACCATAATCACTGTACACAGGCAATGGGTAAGGGAGAAGTGGAGCACTAATGAGGACAGCAAGACCGGGAGATTTGTGCAACCAAGAATATCCAGTGGAGGCATGCCCCTTCAAAGCCGCATCCCCAGTTTGATGAATGCAGAACAACCCCAAAATACCAACATTAATACAGGACCCTAGAGTTCAAAGGTCTTGCCCTGGACAGATTTTCCATTCTAGGACTGCCCTATAACTTCTCACCAACATGCACCTCTAATATCTTCCTTGATTCATTCTAGCACACTAGCTTAGTGTCAACATTTATGCTCACCTATGTTTTGGCTTTTAACAATTCACTGATTTGTCTATTGGTTCATGCTATCATCTTCATGATTCAATAAATATTCTCTATTCTATAGACTGACCTCAGTCCATACTTTTTTTCTAACATTAGACCCATTGAGTGACAGGCAAATAACATCTTAAGGAACCACAGAATAACTAAAGGCATGACTATTGAAAGGTATTTTTAGTAACCAATACCACGTCCCAATTTTTCCATGCTAGGTAACATTAGGTGGGAAAAATCCTGGGAGGCATGAAAAAATATTTTCTTAAATATTCAGGTCCCATGAGAGGGAAATTAAATATTTGAACCCTTTAGTTTAGGTCTCAAGTTCACAGTGGTTGCAAGTTTTGACTGCTCAATTGTATTGAAAAAAATAAATTAACCTGTTTGATTTTGATACCTAGAATATCTGGATGCAATCTAGAGTCAGATTTAGAGATTCTGCACAGAAATACGTCTCTCAAGTACCTGGTATAAGGTGTAGCTAAAGTTTATCATTTAAACATTGGGTATTTAACTATTAAAATTTCACTACCATTGCCAAATACTGATGTTATTAAATACTTTCCATAAATGACCTTAAACATTCACTTAAGATTATTGGAAATTCTATGTTATTTTATAATTTGTGTTTCTCCTCTCATATTTTCATGTTATAAGATCTTACTTTTTATATTCCCAAGTCTGATATCTAGCGAACAATACATCACCTCTAATTCCTGACTACAAATTAATTGCGGACATAAAACTAAATCTCATTAGAAAATAATATGAAGATGAAATTAATCATTTACATGAGAATCTGAAACTTTTTCTTTAAAGAACTTGAATATTTATAATAGTATGTAATGTAGGTCTTCATTAATCTAAGTGATCATAAAAGTAAGTACCTAATTTCTGTTCCTTGAAAGACTTATGCACCCCCCTTACTTATTACTTGGCTAAATATAGAAAGCATAGGAGAAAGACTAAAGTGCTCTGACCCATAAGCTGACCACTGTTCAACATAGGTTAGTTCTATTCTCAAATAACATGGAAAAAAACAAAACAAAAAACAAATATGCAGACTGTCCAGGAAGTATCCAGCCATGTAATGTGAAAAATAGAGACATATATTGAAGAATATACAAGATACAAGAAACATTGTACACAGGACAATGATGCCTCAGTCCCCTTCAAAGTAGGCACCTTAGGACCTCACACAGTTCTCCCAATCACCATCAATTGCTCTGTCATATTTTCCTAAATCTCATCAACACTCTGAAATCTCTTCTCTTTCAAAGGTGATTTTAATTTTGGGAAAAAACAGGAGTCACAGGGTGACAAATCTGGACTGTAGGGGGGCTGAGTCACCAGGGTGATCTGATGTTTCACAAAAAAATTCTGCATAAGACATGATGTATGAGCAGATGCATTATCGTGATGAAGTTGCCAATCACCAGTTTCCCATAGCTGTGGCCTTCTGCATCATCCAAATAATTTCTGTGGAATAATGTTCAAGCTTAACACAAAATTTGATGCAGATTTGTTACTCTACTTGCTCTGTCAGTTTGAATGTGATGCCCACACAGTACACATGCTCACTCAACAGCATCTTACACACCCACTGACTAGTACAGTGAAGTCATCATTGTTCAGGCAGGCAAATTCCAGTCCACTCTCCTTGGCTGCCAGGTTACACCAATGTCACACAAACCATTCTCATTATATTAACAATGGCTGCACTTTTTCTGGCCAATGTATAAGCAAATTCATACAAATATATCTGTATAAAATTACAGGCTCACTAACATTTTGTATATGTATATGCATTTGTATAGATTCAGTGCACACATTAATGTGTATAAGAGAAGATAGTTACAGTCATGAATGTATATTAAATTTTATAGATTTAAAAGATTTTTTAAATAGTGATCATAGTATTAGAGAGACCTAATATGATAATGAATATGTTATGCCTGTATGAATTTTTATCTGGATATCCATATCTATTTCTCCAACATCTACCACAATCTGTGCCCCCTCCACACACACAGCTTTTATTCCATGTGAGCATTTTGAAATCCTGGTGAAAATTCTGATATTTCACAGACACATCCCAGTCTACCAAAGGTACATACAACTCTTAGTGCATCCAGGTATTTCAAAGTAAAACTAATGAGATCTTCCACACTTTTTACAGGCAACAGTCCATTTAGGCCACAGGGCACAATAATGTGCTGGATGAAGCTGAACACACCAAGATAGTCTCCAGACTGTTGAACACTCCCGTTCCTTGTGCATTATTTTTATAGACTTTTAATCAATTTGGTCATAGGAAGTAACAAAAATTTCTTTCTCCAATTGTCAGAAAGTGACAGATTAGGACAGAGAGAATTCACCAATACATCTGGGATGATATATGTTCTAATAGACACATGATAAAAGTTTAATTATTTGGGGGAAACACATTGCTTGTTTACCAAAGAGATCTTTAAAGATTCTTTTAAAAGAGGTTTTTTTTAAGTCAAACTATGAAACTGGTTAATTTTCTAGAAATTAGTAGACACATGGTTCATAATACCATTTACAACATATTTTAATATAGAAAAAACTTTTAAAAGAATTTAGAACCAAATAAAACACATTTGAGAAATATTATATTTACTATAGTAATTGCCCCTGATGGTATTATACTCTTGACCCATTTTATTTGCACTAATATAATTTTGTCATTTTTTTAAATTTTTTTATTTATTATTTTTTTCCCACTGAGGATGTGCTTTTTTATTTCAGAGAGAGGGGAAAGGAGGGAGAGAAAGGAAGGAAGAGAAATACTGATGTGATAGAGAAACATCAATCTGTTGCCTCCTGTACACACCCCAACTGGAACTGAACCGGCAACCTAGGCATGTGTCCTGACTGGCCTGCAAACTTTCAGTCCACTAGACAATGCTCTGACCTACTAAGCCACACCAGCCAGGCTTATTTATTGATGTTTATAAAGAGAGAAGAAAGGAGAGAGAAAAAGAGAGAGAAACAGACATCTACTTTTATGCATTCTACTTTTTTATGTATTTATTAGTTGACTCTAATGTGTGCTGTGACTGGCAATCAAACCCACAACCTATGTAGCATCAGGATGATGCTCCAACCAACTGAACTACCCAGCCAGAGCTGTATTTTTTCTTCTTTTAGTTTAATCCAGTGCAATTCACCACCCAGATAAAAACACAAATTACATTCTAAATCTGATTAATTTGTATAAATTTTAGAAAAATTATGCATGTTTATCCATTAGAATTAGAAAATACTAAAGTGATTGAATATATCAACTGTTAGCATTCTGAATTAAGAAATTTGATATTACTTCCCCATCTGGTGTAGCTCAGTGGATTGAGCATGGGCCTGCAAACTGAAGAGTCGCTAGTTCAGTTCCCAGTCAGGGTACATGCCTGGCTTGTGGGCCAGTAAAGGGCACACGAGAGGCAACCACACATTGACGTTTCTCTCCTTCTCTTTCTCCATCCCACCCCCTCTCTCTTAAAATAAGTAAATAAAATATTTTAAAAAGAAATTCAATATTAGAATAAAATCTGAAATATATATCTATATACTGCTTACTGCAAAAACTTTCAATAAAATTAGCTATGACTTTCATATATGTTAAAGCCCTTAATCTTAAAATCATTTTCTAACTAATCCTAATAATCTTTTGCAAACAATTATGTAATTATTTAGATTTCAGAGACAATGCAATAGAAGGTAAGAAGTTCGTGCAGTATTTCAAGGCCACACAACCAGGGAATGACAACTGAAACTGAACCTAAGGTATCCAGGGCTGAAATGTAAGAGAGCGACTGTAATCCCTCACTGCCTTTCCATTGCCGTGTATGTCACCCCAGGTCACCTTGCCTGTAAGGCCCATGGTCCTCCGCTTACATCCTCAGCCTTAACTTCCTCTGCTCCATATTTGGCCATGGTCACCGTTTGGGTTTGGTTGTTTATGACTATTCCAGTTTTCCGTACATGGCTCTTTGTATATGTTTGTTCCACTGCTTAGAACTTTCTTACCCTGCTTAAATCCAATTTCTCAGATACAGTCCTAACTGCAACTTCATAAGAGAAGCCTTCCCTTTTTTCTTCGATCTCAGACTACACTAATCTTGATCCTATTATTTCCTGTTATTTGTTAGATTAGCTTCTAGTGGTTTCTCATGGTACATAATGAATTATATTTAAATAAGTCCACCTGTTGCTGCTTACCATCTATTTTCTATTCTTAATATAAGCCTCGTGAAAGCAGTGTTTTTCATTTTTATACCCCTAGCAGTGCCTGAGGTACTTCTTGGTGTAAGCTAAGTACAGAATTATTATTTGTTGCTAAATGAAGAAATTAACAAATTAATTAGCAATATATAAGTTTATCTTTGATATTTAAACTAAAGACACTATACTAGAGATGTGCAAAGTAATTTTAGAGAAATAAGACTGTTCCCAGTCTTGTGAGAAGAGCCTGAACGCAATAGAGAATAGTCCATTCAATCATAATTGGAGCACAGGTTTCTCAGAAGTAAAAGTAAAATGGCAATTATCCAAGTTTCTGAAACTCCATACTGTGAAAACACAAATGTGATCACACCTCCCCTGGATTTGGGGGCTAACACGCAGTGATAGCTCCCAAATACACTTACAATAAGTAACGACTTCCACCTAGGACCCCACCTGATCATTTTCTCAACAATAGCACCCCCTGCTGTGGACTGTATATATCAAACTCAATTTGATGACATTAACTTTTGAAATACTAACCTATTTTTCTTTCTAACCCACATTCTCCAAGAAACCAAACTGGAGCTAGATAACTTTTCCCAATCTTACTTCACCATGCCTTCCATAGTTAAAGTGTGCAAATACCTCAAAGTCTGAATTTCGTTAGTACCCAGTCAACATTCATAACAGAGCAGGCTCCTTTCACGCCGTGCTCTGTGCACTCCGATAGCAAGGCCTCTTTTCATTCTCTAACTGCCTCCTGACACGGACCTGTGCACCTACCTTCCTTTCATCTAAATAATTTTCTTCCCCACCCTCTCCTCTCCAGCTTACTTTGATTTTTAGCTACTTTTCACATTCCCCTGAATGCCTTCTTTGGTTTCCCTAGTTAACTTTAATATCTCTGATTTTAAAACTTTGTACATTCCCTGCATTTACTAAAGAGGTAATTTTATTTGTGTGTGTTTAAAATGAATATGTCTCCTTCAATTGCATATAAGCGTCATATAGATGGAGACTGTCTTTGGTTTCTTGACTCTTTAATGTGCCCTAGCACAGTGCCTGGTGCATGGCAATACTAATATATATTTGTTGGGAAAATAAATGACAAAGCTGGCATGCTGATACTTGTGCCCCCATGCAGTTCTGCCATAGAGAGAGAAAGTGTTCGTACAGTTTCTGAGATTATCTGGTCTACTTGAGGATGGTCTTGGATATGTTAGCTATACTTCCAGTCAAAACTCAATTGGCTCTCTAACTGTGACTATCCTACATAGAAACACGGCCAGTGAAGCACAGATCTGTTTGAGATTGCCCGAGAGTTAAGGGCAATGCTTACCAGGCGGGCTGGTTAGTTAGTATTCCAGGAAAGGACCCATCACACAGGACTATGTGTATTAGAGATGCTGGGTGGTGCCCTTTCAGCAAGAGAGCCAGGTTCTCTGCCTTCTGTATTTAAAATGAAAAAGACAAAAAAAAAGGAGGAAGTTAACATGCTTAAAATTAATAGACTAGACATTCCAAGACAAAGGAGGCTCAATGGCAACAACAGTGTGCAATACATGATGAAGGCATATGATTATTAATAATAACAAAATAATAGTAACTAAAAAGTATTGAGCATTCCTGAAGGGCCAGCATTGTGCCGAAGTAGCCAATTTCCAGATTAGAATAGAATTCTATCAGATTTCCAGCTCCAAGTCCAACTCATTCATTCTGTTTAAGCAAACTAGAATGTATAAACCAACCATGCAAATGTATGGATTTACAGAGAGCATGAAAAATGAGGAGACAATTATTACTTTTTTTTCTAAAGGAAGAGCGACTCATTTAGCATTGAACAATAAACTCCATTTTATGTAAGGGGACTGAATGGGTATCTTTTCTTTACAAATAAAGGGCATTATTCTTCTATAAATTTAAAAATGAACTCTGTGTATGTGTGGGAGGGGGATGAATCCAATTTCTTATGAAGCAGGCTTCACAACCAATAGTCTACCTTCGAAATTTAACAGATATTCACTGAGTATCCCACACTTTTTGTTGAAGTGCTTACAATAATCACTCATGAATTTCACACTTCGAGGCATTGGAACCTTAATATTATCACAATTTTACTCACATTTTCATATTAAGTTTATCTTTTTTAAATACAAATGGCTTAATTTTTAAAAGTGAGAAGACCGTGTAACCACCAGATGCATAAAGAATTGGACCATTACCAGTAGTGTGACCCATCTTTACTCCCCGGATACTTTCTTCTAAATATATCCCAGTAAGCCTCTTGCTGTACTTAATTATTGCTACCTTCTTAAAATTCCGAATCACCATTTGATACTAGTTTGCCATTTCTAATTCTCTTCCAGATCTTTATTCTCATCTTCAATCTTGAATATGTATCTTTTAAAGTTCATTCAGATAATGCCATTACCAATTGCATCTATTTCTATCTAGTGCCTTTTTCTCCTTTGGTTTAGTTTATGTGTTCTTGTATACACATACCTGTATACTTGACTGTTTAGGATTGAGTGCCATATTGGGTTTACTTTTGCTCATGTCAGCCAGTCAGACTGTAAGCAAAAGCAATAACACAGAACCGTACCTGGACAGGGCGGGTAGGTGAGGGTTGCATTTATGTTCTATCAATTCTGGCAAAGTTGTCTTTAATTAAAGTACTTAATTTGTATTTACTATAAATAGGTACATATAGGAACTATTTAAGCTTACCACTTTATTATTTGTTAACAATGTATTCATTCTTTCACATTGCTTTAATTCTCCAGTTTTGCCTTCCCTTTAATTAAAAAAGTGTTTTCTACTATTACACATTTTCTCCCTTCTATTAATATGTAAGGTGTATACATAATCTTAGTAATTGTACCAGAAACTATGGTTAATATTCTTTATTTATTATATTAAATTAATATATTTCCAAGATAATAAGCAACCTAATTCCATTAATTTCTCTTTTTTAATGTTGTTTGGATAATTCTATTTCTTCATGTTTTTTTATTTGATTTTAAAGAGGAAAAAATGAGGCAGGGGAGAGAGAGAGAGAAAGAGAGGGAGAGAAAATATCGATTTCTTGTTCCACTTATTTATGCATTGATTGGTTGATTCTTGTATGTGCCCTGACCAGAATTGAACCAGTAATTTTGGTGTATATGGACAACACTCTTACCAACCGAGCTGCCCAACCAAGGCCTCTTTATTTATTTTAAGCCATATGAAACATTATCATAACTATACTGTAAGGTTAATATTCATTTTAGTTTACCTAAAAATGAATTTTTCTTTACTGTGCATTTAAAAAATTATTTTGTTTATGTGATCATAATTCACCTGTTTGAAAAACTGCTGTAAAATTATTTTAGTAGGAGTCTGATAGCATTGAATTACCTCAGTTTTTTATTCTGGAAGTCTCTTGAATCTCATTTTAATTTTGAAAGATCATTCTTTCTGGGTATAAAGTTACATGTTCATGTCAATATTCCTTTTGCACTTTAAAATGGCATTCAATTGTTTTCAAGTGTTCATAGTTTCCAATAATAAAAATAGCTTTAAATCTTCAGGTTATATGATTGAAAGTTATTCCTCTTTGTCCCAAAGTATCCTAGAGTTAACATCGTTTCATTGTCCTCTGTGTTTGGCAGTTTCCTTTGTTGTACCTAGGGGAGCTTTTTGTGGTTGTCGTGTGCGAGTAGTTGTAAGAGTTGTTTTTAGTCCTGCTTGTATTTAACTGTATGTTCTGAGCCGGTAGCTCCAGGGCTCCTCAGCTTTTGAAACTTCCTGGGCATAATATCCTCACATATTGTTTCTGGACATTTCTTCCTATTATTGGACCCTATGTTACATTTATAATAGAACTTTTCACTCAGTTTAGCCCATATAACTGATTAAATGTCTTTGGTTTTGTCAAACACAGTCAAACCCTTATGGTGAGCTTATACTTTCAGTATTTTTAATTAGTTATGAAAGTTTTCGTATATGTTTTCATTTCTATTTTATTATATTTCTGTATTATTATAAATTGTACTTCATTTTTTTCTTAGTTATAGTATCTGATAAAATCTAATATGTTGGTCGGTTTCTATTTAATTCTTTTCCCACATAATCTTATTTATTCACTCATTTAATTGACAGATTATCTTATTGCTCTGAATACTTCTCCCCTTTCAGCATCAAGACTCTTTGCTATGTGACTTTAAAGTTTTTTTCTAATAGAAATTGAGTATATTTCCTCATTCCATTGATTTAAGGGTTTCCATAGAATGTCAATAGAATGTCCACAGGAGTGACAATGTACATTCTGAGCTTAGGCTTTGAGACATTACATATGTCTGCTTCCTTCTCTGGGAATTTTCTTCTTTCTCTCATTGTTGACAGTATTACAGAATTCTATTATGGAAAAAACAGGCCCTCATTCTAAGGGAATGAAGGGGACATGAAACTGTGACCCACGTTCCAGCTTAAAACCAAGCAGAGACCAATCTAATAAAGACTATCTGAAACAGAGTTGATGAATGAGGGAAATGAGTGACTGCTGTTTTAAACTGCTGAAATTTTAAGTTATTACTGTAGCAACAGTTGACTGACAGTGAAATTCATACCTAAAAGTATGGTGTAACAGAAAGAATAAAAAAATTACTAAAATATATGGCAGTGACTTTGGAACCAAAAGGCAGCCCTAAGACAGCTGTCCTTAGAATTTGGAAAAGTGTATAAGGAAATTGTTGTAGATAGTTGGAATACGTGATTATCTCTATTAGGTACTGTCAGCTACTTGGTGCAACTGCCCCCTGTGATAACCAGGAAGGCAGAAAATATGCCTAATTAACTTTTCATATAGGGCAATATAATTTTGGGGTAGAATGTCGAATGTCTGAGTTAACTGTTGCTAGCTGCATTTTACAAGAAAACTACAAGAAACATATGAGGTAAGGGAAAAATCTATCCAGGTTGCAAATCAAATTTAGAAGAAATAAACACTGCCTAGAAGATGCACTGGAAAATTAAAGCTAGCTTCTCACCAATCAATGTACTAACAGTTTCATGTGCATGGGTGTGTGGCAGGGAGGTGTATACTAGGGCTCCATCAGTTAAAAATGTTCTCAGGTCAAACAGGTGAGTACTAAAGGAAGTGTGTGAGTATGAGCCTCTTTATTAATACCTCTGAGAAATCAAAAATGGTGCCCAGAGCATTTTAACTAAGTAAACTTTCTACAAAGATAAAGATATGATCACATTCAATTATTATTTGCCCAAAATATCCACAAATAAATCTAGAGAGAAAAGCAGCTCGACGAGAATTTTGCATGTGACTTTGATGCATCAGTATAACTAGAATATCAGGAAATCAAAAAATGTATATTAGTACTACACAAATTTTAATAAAGGAATATGACTGATATACAAAGGGGCCTCCAGGAAACCTCCTTTTTCCAGGCAGACAGCAGACTGATGAAGAGCTGCCCAGCAGCCAAGCAAGGCCTGTTATCCCACGATATCTTCAGAGGTAAACAAGGACAGTGGTGGAAAGGAAGTGTGTGGAGATAAGCCCTGTGAGAAAACTGTGAACTGGAGAGCCACTCACAGAGAATAAAAGATTTTTTGTGTGTGTGCATTTATACTAATTTATTTTTATTGTATCTTTTCCATTACCATTTAGTCCTCTTGTACTTCCCCCTCGCAATCACCACACTGTTGTCCGTGTCCGGGAGTCCCTTTTCCATTTTGGTCAACCCCTCCACCCCCTCTCCCCCAGACTTAGCTGCCATCCTGCTCTGCATCTGTGAGTCTGTCTCTATGTGGCTTGTTACTTTGGTCTGTTTATTAGATTCCACATATGAGTGAGATCATATGGTATTTGTCTCTCTCTGACTGGCAAAAGAAGATCCCTTTTTTAACTTCAAATTAGGGTACCAGAAAATATATCCCACAAACATGATAGAATTTTTATTGACCAATGACTGCTACATGCTTCTTTTTTTCCTCTCTTTCAAATCAGAGTGTCTGTTGTGGTTATTCTCTCCCAGCTCTAGAATTTATCTGGGGGTGTACATAAAGCAAGCAAAGCTTTCCTTCTTAGTTACGAGTTCTCCAGGTTGAGAAACCCCAACCAGACGTGATCTGAACCACAATATTCTGGAACTGAAGCATGCTACAGTGATTGAATGAGATTTGTGAAGATTTGGGGATGGGTCTGAATTAATTGTGTAAGTATGGGAACGATGGGCAATAACTAAATTAACTAAATAACTAAGCAGTGTGGTAGATGACACTGCTTTCCCAATTACTTACCTTCCCTGAATCCACGTCCGTAGTCACTGGACATCGCACTTCCCCACCCACTGATAGCAGGCTTGCTCTGTGGCTCTTTCTAGCTAACATATTTTGAGTAGAAGTGGCAATTTGCACTATTTTAGCCTAGACTTTAATAGGCCTCCTGCATGCCTATCTACTGCATCCTCTGGTGATTTTTCAACCTACAACAGGAGAAAGACTTCTTTTTTACAAAAACAGATGATGCAGAGATGCTCTATAAACTTCAGACTGAAGCACTTCGCTCCTGTTGAGCCACAGATCCATGCACAGAGGGTGAATTTTTAGTGTGGCATGTTACGGAGTTTGGGAAGGTGTGTAATCTAGTATTTTACAGGTTTGTTACTGAGTACTGGAAATTGTATATAACAAACTGTAAGTCCTCTGACTGATATTACCGTTTCCAAGAGTCAGTTCACCAGTCCTCAGGTAGGCTATACATCTAATCCTCCATCCAATTAGTAATAAGCATCCTGATGATGGTTTTCAGTGTTGGTGAAGTCCTGTGTGTCTTTGGTTTGCTCCCACTCCTCCAGGAAAACATACCTAGAGCCCAGAGTGTGTCACACACACAGCCTTTCTAAATTTCTGATTTCTGTTATTATCTTCCTAAACTCATTTTTTGTCTCTGTAATAAAAGAATATTGTACAAAATTTTACTCCACTTTTCAGCCCTTTTTTTGTTTGGCTTCTTACACTGATATCACCCGCTGCCTATGAATTCAGAAAATGCTTCAGGGAAAACCGAGTGTCATGCTCCTTTCTCAGTAACAGCCTTTTCTACGGGATCAAAGGCCCTGGCAGCAACGTTAGTTGTGAGCTCTAATCTTTGTCTCCCTATCCTCACAAGGTTGTTAAAATCTCTGTTGCTTTCTCTCTTCCTTAGCAGTGGTCCTTCGGCCCAGTTCCAAGCCTCAGCATATTGTTTCCCATGCAACGACACGGAGAGGAAAGTGACACTTCAGAATTATTGGCTCACTTTCCACAAGTTCCTTTCCCGCCATGACGTCTGCCCATGAAGCTCTACCTAAGGCAGGTCTTTGGCGCCCGGAGGCGCACATCTCTGGCACTTCATCTAGCTTTTCGAGTGGTCCTCCGAGCACTGGTCTAACACAGGCTATTCCGTCAAAGCCAGAGATGATGTCACCAAAATCTTTTCTTTCTGTAAGTTTAGTAGTTGTAATTTTCTCAAAGATTTCACATGGAAATTCACCTTTAATTAGAAATATGTGAAATAATCATTTGTTCTCACATCTTATTTAGGAGAAATATTGTTTTTATTAGAATTGATACTTTAAGAAATTTGGTTACACTGTATTTGAATATTCAGGAGTAGTTACAAGGTTTGTTTAGCTTTCTTTAGTTTTTATTTCTAAGAGCTGGCTTGTCATTAAACATTAACGAAGTATGTAGTATAAACTGAATTCTAGTCTTACTAGATAGAAAGTGTTCCCATTCATTTTAAAACATATCTGAACATGTGTATTTTGTTCAACTGAGAATACACTATAATATCACAGAGTTACTATAATAGAGCTCATTAATCTGGTACAAGCTAAATTCCATTTTTTGTATAATGTTAAAAATTTAGAAATGTTTTTGTATCATCTTATTATTTAAAAGCAGTGAAATTTGTCAAGAGAGTGTAAGATAGCAATGGAGGTCCTGTGTCTTTTCCTCCTCCTGTGACAAGGAAATTGGCCAATAGACAATAATTTATATTTTTGGCTCAGAACAATATGAATGGCTCATCCTATAAAGAATGCTGATGGGTATATTTATTAGATGTGGTTCTACATGCTGCTGTTTATCAGGAAGAAGGGTTTTGTCCCATCATCATTATATATATAATAAGATTTCATTACAGAAATCCCTGTACCCATATTGCAAAGTACTATACTATTATAATGTTCAATTTCACCTCATTTTAAAATCTAGTTCAGTTTCTTCCTCAAATAAGATAAATTTATAATCTGTTTTTATGAGAAATGGTGACATAATTTTTTATTCATCATTTTTTATTTCTTTTTCAATTTCTATTTTAAAAACCACAGAATAAAAATTTCATAACCTCAGCTTGAGATATCATTCAGTTATCTAATTTTATATTTTACTTACAAACCACTGTCAAAAATATGTTTGGAGTCTAACACATATTTAGGTAAAATTGAAAGTTTAAGCAGTATTCATGCAATGACTAAAATGTCATAATGGTTATTTCTTCATTTTTCAAATTATATGCATTAAGTGGATATTGACAGCTGATTTTATATGCACTTCTGTCTTTTTCATTAAAATAAATGCTGAGCCCTGGCTGGTGTGGCTCAGTGGATTGAGTGCTGGCCTACAAAGCGAAGGGTCACCAGTTTGGATCCCAGAGAGGGCACATGCCTGGGTTGCAGTCCAGGTCCCCAGATGGGGACGTGTAGGAGGCAACTGATTGATGTTCCTCATGCACATCAATATTTCTTTCTCTTTCTCCCTCCCTTCCCCTGTCTCTAAAAAGTAAATAAATGAAGTCTTTAAAAAAATGATGAGCACTCACCAGGGATAAGAGTGCGTGTGCA
>PVKM010036174.1:0-14897 GCA_004027735.1 Carollia perspicillata
ATTGGCTCACTTGACTGTGTGTGGAGGGGAGCGTCTAGACAAGCCTGAAATCCTTAGGGCAGGTGATCAGGATGAGTTGGATGAACTGCTCAGGCAGTAACTGCAGCTGCTGTCCACAGGTAGAATAATTTCTCCTTCTGAGAAGCCTCAGGCTACTCTTAGGGTCTTTTAACTCCTTGAATCAGGCCCATTCAGATTACTTGGGGTAATATTGCTTACTTAAAGTCATTAGGAAATGACTGATTATGGACTTAAATCACCTCTACAAAATACCTTCATAACAACTGCTAGGTACTGTTTATCAAATAACCCAGGACTGTGGCCTAGCCCAGCAGACACATGACATTGACTATCACAGAAAAGAATATTAAACCAATCGCTAAAAATATATTGCTAAGTTTCAGGAAGGAGAAAACTATTTATATTTTCTTTATTTAATTGGAAGCTTAGACTGAAATTTAATGTTTAATTTTAAGACTTGACTGAAAAGACTTAAGTCATTCCAGGAAATGAATGCAACTTTCAAATTCACTGAGTGTCAAACTAGGTATCTTTGAAAAAATGCAGTGCTCAGGCCCTACTCTGGAACAATGAAACTGGTCTCTGTGGGTTTGGGCTCTGACATCAGTGTTTTGACAGTGATCCCTCAGTGATTCTAATATGTAGCCAGACTTGAGAACAACTGCTCTACATGGATTTGAATTTTATAGTTGTCCAGTTTAGAAGGTGCTTTGGTATTGAAATGATCTTTTCATCACCTAGGAAGTAAATAGCTATATAAACTAGAAATAAATCATTATTCTAGTTAAAAAATGGGTGCTTGCTAAAGCCACTGAGATACTTGAAGTTACCATACCCTATCAAGGGAGATACCACCTATTATTTAGTTATCAATTATGTTAGGTGAAGTTTTGCTGTAATTAAAAATTATCTCAGTTCTCAGGAGGTTAATAGAATAGAAATTTATTCTGTTAGGTAGGGTAGCTATTCCCTGTGGATGGCTCATTAGTTATATCTAGTTAGTTAGGGTTTGTATTTTTCTATTAAGCCCAGTGTCAGCACACAGTAAGGATTTACTAGACATTCGGTGAATTTCCACCACCTTTCCCTCACTTTTACACATTACGTATGATTGCGTGTGCATGTACTGGATCTAATTCTCCTCTCCAGGCTGGTGCTTTTCAGCTCATTAGCTCTGCAGGTCTACAGCTCCACAGATTTGTGACTCCTGGGAGTGGAAGAGCGCACAGGGACACCCACATCTACAGCCATGGGACCTGCATGTTCCCAACCACAATGACAGCATCACTAAAGAGAAGCTCCCTTGACACTGCACACCCCAACTACCCACTGACCTCCACCTCTTCAGACTTTCCTTTTTTAGACCCAACTAAAAGGCAAAGATACTTTCCAGAGATTACCCTGCTAAGAAGTCTATTTGCAGTGAACCTGGCTAAGTTCTGTCAACAGTCAGTAATGCAGTCCCTAGAATAATTCCCTGGTCAGATACATACCACTAGCCAGCTCTGTCCCCAGCACATCCCAGAGCTGCACAGCACTCAAGAATGAAGGCTTGACTGGAAAAGGGAAGACAGGCTGCCCTGAGGTCAGAACCTCTCGAGAATGGTACCAGTGATCTGTCAGGCTTTTGTGTTCCCCAGTCCCAGGCACGTGAGGTGTTGCCGCTTGTAAAGATGCTTCAGTAGCAGAGACTTTCTTAGAGGAAACATTCCATGAACGCTCTCTCCAGAACAAGTGAAAATAAAAACATTTTTATAGCAGAGTGGCATTCAGAGCAAATTCATCTTTATTCAGATGCTAAATTTTCATTGTAAGTACTTGCTCTGTATTTAGACTTCACACAATTTCCAGCTGAAAAATTAGTCACATTTCTAAATTGTCCCAATCATATTTGAAAGTTGTCCAATAACTAAATTGAGTACCAAATAATCACTTTCTTTTATGGTCACATCCATATTGATAGACCTTGTTCATCTTAATTGTAAGAATTGATTTGAGCACTGACTGGTGAGACTCAGTGGACTGAGCACGGGTCTGCAAACCAAAGGGTTGCTGGTTGGATTCCTAGTCAGGGCACACGCCCTGGTTGCGGGGCCAAGTCCCCCATAGCGGGTGTGTGAGAGACAACCACACATTGGTGTTTCTCTCCCTCTCTTTCACCCTCCCTTCCCCTCTCTCTAAAAATAAGTACAATCTTAAAAAAAGAATTGATTTGACTTTGAGGTAAAAGCATCTATTTCAAAATTACATTTGTCCAAGGTAAGTAAATTATTAATTCTTGTGTCAACTGTATTATTAACATCGAGTTCATAAATAAAATCAAAATGGTTCTTTCTTAGTCACACTAGCTGCGTTTCAAGTACTCAGTGGCCATATGTGACTATCGGCTACCATATTGGATAGCATAGGCACAGAAGATGTCATTGCAGAATAGTGCAATCACATGGATTTACAGCAGTTACCCTGTAGCCAAATCATGGCAGTGGCCAAGGTCAGGAAGTTAACAGCATTTATTTTTTTCTGCCTAGCTTAGAATTCTTATGAGTTGTGGGCATACCAACTCGTTTGACTTGAGCCTCAGAACTTCCAGTTTCCTTGCAGTCCAGGGCCTTGCACATGTCACTCAATGTCTTTCTTGTGGCAGACGGTCAAATATCGGTTCAATAGTTGCTAATTTCACCTACTGCTTATTTGATTCTTAACTTGTTTTACCGTGAGTGGGTGTTTCTAACATCTGTTCTAAGAAAAGAAAGATTGAAGTACTCATTAACTCTTCCAGTTTGCTACATAAACTTGATATACTCTTTTTTACAGAAACTCAGCTTTGGTGTTTTTGACAGGGTACCAGCTGAAAGAAAATTGAGTCAAGACCAATGAAGCATTCTAGGCAATATTTAAATTTGGGTCTCTTAACCTTGTCTTTTTTGGCCCAGCTCATGTCTTTACCAACTCTAAAATTCTATGATTTGGTTGCTTTGGAACTATGCTAAAGAAGGGCTTAGTTTAATTTCAAAGGAATATACGGTCTGAAGTGCCTTTCTTTCAATATCTAGATTGACAAATATAAAGTTTTGATTTTAAATATAATTTTAATATTAACTGTATTAAAACATAATGACAAATGTATTACTATGTGGAAGTGCATTTCTGGAAGGAAGCTGCCCTAAATTACTTCAGCAATCTCTTTTGATAAATCTTTAGCTATTTGTGTATATTACTGAGAGCTCCACCAGCAGGAAAGATAATTTTATCTGGGTTGATGTTTTTCGTCTTAAAATAAGGAAGACAGATAAATGGCAAGATTTGTAGATAAAGCCTAGTGTGACTAATGGGCTGTGAGAGAGCCCTTCTAGAAAATTGTTTTCATATGCTTGGAGTTTCTGATGAATGTCTCCAGTTTAAGCAATGGATTCATACACTACTGTTTATGCTTCTGTCATACTTCTGCATGTACCACTTTGCATCAAAAGCTAACCTTTCTTCATATGAAACATCAAACTAGTATGCACACATAAACAAACACATGCAAGCTCTTCATGTAATTATAAAACTGAACAGGATAAAAGGGAAGGAAAGATGTCATTGACGATGATAAATGAGGAGAAAAGAAGAGAACTTCTTTTTAGTTTACTTCTAAGAACTAAATAAAACTTCTACCATTCTCAGTGTATGAGTCATTTACCATGACTAGTCTTTGTGTATTATAGTCATTGACATTAAGAATGCTTTTCTGGAAAGTGGAAATTTAGTTTTGGTGTTCACGGGATGCCTAGGTACAGTGATCATTAAGTCATTAAGTGTTTAACAACTAAAGTGGTGTTCAGTTAAATCTGTTAGGCAGTGAAGTCCATCACCAAAGGAATAAGCTATTCTTACCATGCCCTTAAAGAACATTTTATAAGGGATTCTGAAAGAAGGGGCTGGAAAGAAGTATTTCAAGTCTTGAAAAGCAAGGAGCTATATCTAGGATTACTTTATCCAATGAAGCTATTATTTAGAACAGAAGGGCAGATAAAGTGCATCCCTGATAAGGTCAAGTTAAAGGAGTTCATCATCACCAAGCCCTTATTGTATGCAATGTTGGAGGGACTTATCTAAGAAAGATAAAAAATATGAACAATAAAATGACAACAAATTCACAACTATCAACAACTGAACCCAAAGACAAAAACAAAAATAAGCTAAGCAAATAACTAGAACAGGAACAGAATCACAGAAATGGAGATCACATGGAGGGTTATCAGAGGGGAAGGGGAGGGAGGGAATGGAGGGAAGAGGTACAGGGAATAAGTGTCATAAATGGTAGGTAGAAAATAGACGGGGGGGGGTTAAGAATAGTATAGAAATTGGAGAAGTAAAAGAACTTGTATGTATGGCCCATGGACATGAACTAAGGAGGGGGAAATTCATCCAAAGGACTTGGGGGACTAAGCTGCTCACCCCCTCTTTCTGAAATTCTGGGACTGTCAATGTTTGTATGCTCAGCTGAGTGTGTGTTATAAAGTGTATTTTTCTCAGGCACACATGAACAATTTCCACTATATAAAAAATTCTTCTTTGAGTTCAGAGTTTTGTCACTTGAGGACATTTTGAGAGGCTAATGTGAAAGTGTGTGTTTCAGTATGTAAGGTGGATTCTGATTTTTAAATTTACGATGGATGCTAAAGAATAATTTCCAGGGGTGCTGGTCGAACAGCAGCATGTGGTATGGCTGAGATAAATGAATGCATAGTTGTTCCAGGAAGATCTGCTTTGTGAATTATGTTTTCACAACTGATTATTAATGAGTTTGTCTGAACTGGTCAGAGTGAGACAATGGGGAAATTATATTCATATTTTGACATTTATGTCTTCTCTAAATAATAAAACTTCTCGATCAATTATGCTTACCACACTGATACTAAAAAGAATCTAAGGATAATCTACTTTGAAGATATGAAAGGATTATCATTTCCCTTGATTACTAACTAAGAACAACATTTATTAGTTAATTATCGCAAGTTTGTTTGCCTCAACTTTGAAGCAGTGTGACCAGATGAATCACTGCTCCCACCCTGGTGCATCTGGTTTATAAAAATGGAATGAAGAGAAGAGGACTTGCCTTTCCATTGCTTTGAGTTTTTATGTGATACGGATTCCCAGAGTGTCTCTCGTCCAAATATTCCAGATTGTCGGTCATCACAATCCTAATTGGATAAAACAGTGACTTTAGATTTAGATGTGTTTTTTAAGTTGTTGACATTGATGGAGGGGAAAATTACAGACATTTCGTTTATCATTAAATATCTAGACATGGCAGACCACCCAGTCACCATGGCAAGTGATTTTGTAAAGTTTGTCACATTTAAACTATACAAAATCCCTGAAATTTAAGAAGCTAAGTAACTGACTCAAAGTGATC
Source organism: Carollia perspicillata (assembly GCA_004027735.1). NCBI lineage: Eukaryota > Metazoa > Chordata > Mammalia > Chiroptera > Phyllostomidae > Carollia > Carollia perspicillata. The sequence continues at coordinate 5,423 of PVKM010036174.1, forward strand.
CAGTTAGTCACGACAGAGCAGGGATTTGAAACTTAAAAGTTCTGCTTGAAAACCCTGTACACTTTCTAATATACTTTATTGCTCCTATTAGTTGTGAATTCCCCTCCATTTTGCAAATCATAGCCTCTAGATGCTAAAAGTGTGATATTATATATACATATATGTTTACATACATATACACATATATGAAAAGGTATATATAATCATATTTTTTGAAATGTGTATATTTACATTTACATGGATTAATAAAAATTGCTCGAATTCCACTACATTTTTATCTTCATTTGTATATTGAAGGACCTTCATTTAATTAGTTTGAGAATTCCTGGAAGTGTTTTTTGCCAGCTCAGAATTTACTCCTAGTATTTTGTTTTGGGGCCACCCGCTCCGCAGATCATTCATTTAGTAATTTTGAATGCCGGGATGGGTCACAGTGTTGGTTTCCCAGTACTTCAGAGCTACAAGGCTTGATGATGGTAAGTGGCCTTCTACTCACATCCTTAAGTCTCATGTTGTTTTCTGTGAAAACACTTCCTTCGGCTTTAACCTGTAGACCCACCCTCCACTCCTTGCAAATCATCTCTACTGAGACCATATCACTATGTTGGGTGCTCTCAGACATGCCTGTGTAGCTAATATATTATAAAGGAGAAGTCCAACATGTTTGATTTGGCATGGTATATTGTTTAAAAAATACACTTAGAATGTGTTCTATCATTAGTTTTCATTTTCCTAACTTCCACTCAATATTCCTATCCAACTTTACATGTATTATTCGAAGTTTAACATTACTATTATCTTGGAGCTTGTTAAAAATACAAAATTTGCCCTGACCCTAGGCCTACTAAATCAGAATTTGCATTCCGGTTGACAATTTCACCACTTAACAAGATGTCAGGTGATTTGTATGCATCTGAAAGTTTGAGAAGCTTTGGTCTTATTAATGCACCATCTTCTGAATTTATGCTTGAGGTAATGGTGAGCTACCTAGTTTGAACCAAACCTCCAATGAAACAAAGAGAATTAGATAAAACACAGAATGAGGCAGTCTAGTCTGAAAAACTTCTCCGATGTTGATCTGGCAGAAGCCAGCAAACAAAATCTTCTCTAGGAAAAGTTTCTGTTGTCATAGTTCTAAGATAGAATGCCTAGCATGCTGTCAAAGACACCAGATGCACAGGTGTGCACTGAGACATGAGTGAGAACCAGCAGAACAATAGACAATAGACCTACTGCGACATTGCACGTAGGAATTATCAAGCAAAAACTATAGAACAACTGTGCTTTTTATGTGTAAAGAAATATTAAAGAATTAAACTTGAACATATCTGTAGGGAATAGGAAATTATAAAAAGTGGCATGCAGATTAAAAAACAAATAGAACTACAACCAAAAAACAGTTACAGAAAAGTAAGCACAGTGGATGGGTTTAACAGAAGGACTTAGCTGAAGAAAGAATTTATAAACTTGAAGATAGGGAAGAAGAAATTATCCAGTATAGAGAGATACCAGAAGAGTGGGCACGAAATAGAAGACACGGTGTAAATGTGTAACACATTTAATTGGAGACAGGGAAAGAAAGGAGAGAGAGAATGGTACAAAAACTGTGATGGCTGAGAATTTTCCAGAACTGTTAGAAGACACCAATCAGGAATTCAAGAAGCTTATTGAATCCTAAACATAACTACCCCAAAAGCAGTATTTAGACACACAGTAAATGAAACACATTGTAGGAAAATCGTAAAGCCTGTTTTGAAGAGGAACAAAGGCAAACTTTCCTGTTACTAGGCTGTATAACAAACAACTGAATTGTACAAAGCAGTTTTATTATGCTAGAAAATTCTGTGGGTTAGGCATTTAGATAAGACACACCAGGGATGGCTTGTCTTTGCTCTGTGATACATGGAATGCTTATACTTGGTCTCTCCAGCATGATAATTTCAGTCTCATCTGGGTTTTTATATAGTAGCTGCATTCCCTCATAATGAGTACCCAAGAGCACCAGGCAGAAGATGTGTGAAATTTAATTATCTAGCCTCAGAAATCATGTAGCATCACTTCCACCAAACACTTTTGTGTGAAGATGTCCACACTCCACTCAGATTCAAATGCAGAGGACATATACACTGTTTAATTGAATGAGTGTTTAATAACTTATGGTCATTCTTTAAAAGTTACTTTATCAAAGCTGTAAAAGCTGTGTATAAACTAAGGACAACTCTCAGAGGCATGAATTACTGCAGTGACTTAAGGTGGTTTGATAAGATTTTCATGGTGCTTTACTAGGGCATCTATTATAAAAAGATTTATAGGGCTAATCAGTTTTTAAAAGATTCATTCATTCATTCATTCATTCATTCATTCATTCATTCATTTCTTAGAGAGAGAAGAAGGGAAAGAGAGGGAGAGAAACATCAATGTGTGGTTGCCTGTCACATTCCCCCAACTGGGGACCTGGCCCTCAACCCAAGCATGTGCCCTGACTGGGAATCAAACCAGCAACCCTTTGGTTCACAAGCCCACACTCAATCCACAGAGCTATACCAAGGTGGGCTAATCCAGGGTGGGCTAATCAGTTTTTAAAGTCATTTTTATCGTTATTCTAGTACAGTTGTCCCAATTTTTCCCCTTTGCCCTCCTCTGCCCACCCCACCCCTGACTCCCACAATTAATTCCTACGTTGTTGTCCATGTCTGTGGGTCATTCACACAGGTTCTTTGTCTAGTCCCTTCCCCTTCTTTCCACAATTATCCCTCTCTCCCTCCCCTCTCATCACTTTCCATCTGTTCATGCCTGTGGTGCTATTTTTTTCACTAGTTTATTTTGTTCATTAGATTCCTGTTATAGGTGAGATCATATGGTATTTGTCTTTCACTGACTGGCTTGTTTCATTTATCATGGATGGAACTGGAGAATATTATGCTAAAGCCTAATCAGTTTTTAGAGGAGAGATGCCAGGCTTAAGTGCATTTCATTCCACAGAAAGATAACAAGATAATTCTTTGGAGAGATATTTAATCAATTTCTTGACTGCTTAGCTCCAAAATCAATTAAACTTTTTAAAAAGCTTGTCAGAATGATCTTTCCAATATTTGGGAAGAAATACATTTTAGTTTCAGGAAACCAACTCAGTAGGGCCATGTACAATACCACAAACACTCAATGAACAAGGTTGAAAATGGAATGAAAATAAATAAATAAGCCCTTTCATCCCGACAGATGTATTTAGTCAGAACACAATGGTCAATCAACCCATTCATAACTCCCTAGACTCAGTCGTATGTCCACCACCAAATCAACCACTGTGGCCAATGAAATAGAAAGGTCGATTGGTTAAGCCTAAGTTGTGTGCTGACCCCTGAAGGCTGGGAAGGTATTAGTTCCCTTGTAAGTGAGCAGACACAAGGATGGGAGCTGGGAGTCATCAGGATGGCACAAGGAGATGCAAGAAGAGCCTCCATCAAGTGCCTGTAACAGGACATGTATATTTCAGATGGCTGTTTTCACAGCTTGTGTAAGGTTTTTTAAGGTCATGGATCCTTTTTTGGGAAATAGCAGGAACTATTATGGCTGGGGTAAATAATATCCACAATCTGACCTCTGAAAACATGGGAAGCAGACTATAATTATATTGCACCGAAAGGTGATTATGTAATTGCTTTACTATTGATGCTCTTTCGAAATAAAACAAACATATTTTTAGGGAGCTGAGATATGACACTGGGAAGATATAGAGAATATGGAAGTATTATATAAAAGTTTTATTAAAAAACTTTTTTATATTCTCCAGGGTTTTAGCAACTCTACTTGAAGCTGAAGTTGGCTATCCCCAATTATAGGTTCTGTTCATTGGTCCATGAACTCGACACTTGAAAGCTTCCCCTGAGGATCACCTGTCAAAAGTATGCTTTGCCCAGCTGAAAACTAAATTTATATAAATACTTCAGCCTGTTTTAACTCTGCCTCTGCAGACTCGTATGTCATTTATCAAGCAGGCATCAATTGGAATGACCTTTCCAAAACAGAGTCAAGGATTCAGGAATCACATTGACACTGTACCTTGGATAGTGTCTGGCTGCTTACAAAACATATTTATGAATGTTGTCAAATTTAATCCTTATAATGCTGTAATGAAGGTATATTAATGCTCATTTTATAGGCAATAAACTGAGGGTCAGAAAGGTTAATGATGTTTCCAAAGATACACAGATGGTCAGTGTCAAACGAGACTCAAGGCTACACTGCCCTATCCCAAATTCAGCACTGCTTTGGCTGTTGCCATTTTCTATCATGAATAAAGCAGACATTAGCATATGCCTCTCACTTGTTTAAAATATGGCTTGGAACACAGACCCTACATTCTATTTTAAGCTACTCCACACAACTGGAAATACAGCAATAGTTTGCCTATGCTCAGAATATTAGAATGATAAAAAATATAAGTAAATTACTATAAAAACAAATGTGCATAAAACACCACATTGCTTGGATGGACCCTGAATATTAGTTATGCATTCAAAGTCTTCCACATTTTGGAAAATAAGCTCTCCCATTTTCCCATGCTCTTGTTTCAGATTTGAGACCCCATCCCATCACCTACACTCGTCCTTTTGCTTAGAATTATATTCCTTACACTTCTTGCATTTCTGCTTTTCCAAATTTGACTTGGGTTTTAAGGTACTGTTCACATGGATCCTCAAAGTGACTGTTCTCCAGCTGAGCCCTGAAGCTATCTCATTACAACTGTGTTCCTGCCCAGTACCACCTCCCTGTCTCAGAATGTGTATGATAGAAATGCAGATGAAAGGCATCAAGGGTCTCTGGAGTTGTCCTATTACAGTCCACGCTACCATCGACTGGGTGGATTAAGCAACAAGCATTTGTTTCTCACAGTTCTAGAGGCTGGGAGAGTCCAAGATCAAGGTGCCAGCAGATCTATCATCAGGTGTGTCCTGCTTCCTGGTTCGCAGATCACTGTCTTTTTGTAGTTTGACAGGGCAGAGACCAAAGGGAGATCATAGTTATCTCTCTCATATCTCTATAAGAACACTAATTCCATTCATGAGGGATCTATCCTCACAACCTAAGTATCTCCCAAAGGTCTCACCTCCAAATGGGGACCTTAGGGGTCCCCCTAATTCATACATTGAAGCCTTGGGGATTTAGGCTTCAGTATATGAATTTGTGGAGGACATATTCAGCCCATAACATTCTGCCTCCCACCAATTTATGCCCTCACATAAAAATACATGTATTTCATCCCAACAGCTACAAAATCTTACCTCATTCCAGCATCAATTCTAAAGCCTCAATTGCAGAGTCTTATCTAAATCTCATCTAAATGAGACATGGGTGAGACTAGAGGGAAGAAACATCTGAAGGCACAATTTCTTTCCACCTGGGAACCTCTGAAGCCAGTAGGCTACATGCTTCCAAAAGACAGTGGTGGGACAGGCATAGGATGAACACCCCCATTCCAAAAGGGAGAAATAAAAAAGAAGGAAGGGGTGCTGGGAAAGGCCAAAGCCTGACAAGACAAACTGGAGATCTTAAGCCTCGCCAGTCATCCTTACTCGGCCCTTGGGTAGTACAAGCTGTACACAGGTGCTCACACTCTGGCCTCGTACTTGGTTCAATGGTCTGTTGTCTCCGTGTTGGAACTGACAATAATTTTTTAACACAAAGCTTTGTTTTCTACTTTGTACTAAAGCCTGCACATTATATAGCTGGTCCTGCTTTCTTGGTTTCGATTGTTCCAACAGGTTGTTGTGGAAGGGAGGGGAAAGGAAAAGAAAGGTCATCTCCTATTTATCCGGCCAGTTTTGAAATCCATTCTCTCAGTTGTCATTGTTTCTCTGCCCAAAATCGACCTCTAAAAATGGGAAGGGTACCGCTTCAGATAGGCGCTCCGTAACATGTCAGCCATCACCCTTTGCTCCCAGCTGCATGGCCACTGAGTAATGAACCTGTGAGTTTTTCTTCTCCTCCTTGCGGAGGAAGGTGTTTTTCCTTCCCTCTCCTTGAAATCAAGGGAGGAGACACCATGGCACCCCATAAGCATGGGATTGCGCTTTACTTCCTGTTGTGATTGGTTTCCTGTTTAGACAGCAGGCTTGATGATTTTACCTTAAGCGCATCTGAGTGGGGAAGAAAATTCCAGAAAGAAGACCCAGCTGAGACGATGGGGAAGGAGGGACAGCTTTGGTGCAGAGAAGGTTCTCAGCATGATGAGCATCTAAGTTTACCATGGACACGGTGATAGGTGACTGGGCTGGAGCTATGTGTTGGTGCCTGTCCCAAAGGGTTGCCTATTGGGTACTGGGAACTAAGAACAAGAAGTTTAAACGGGGTGGGCAGGGAGGGCGGCTGGGAAGGAAATGGGGTTGGCCCAGTGGCTGCAAGAAGAAGAGGTAAAGCTGGGTTGGAGTTGTCTCCCAATTCCGAGAAATGTTAAAAGTGACCCCTTGGGAGAGCAGATGTTTGGGTTCCTGCTCCAAGGGTGGCATTAATTAGAATATAATTGTGTTCAACAGAGGATTGCTATTGGACTTCTAGGTAAAGACAGAAACCCTTGCCCTGCTTCCCTTCCCTCCCTCCAGTGCCCAACGCTGAAGGACATAGAGGCAGAGAAACTAGAGGAGGAGGAACGAGAAGAGCAGACGCACTGCCTCTTCCCAGTTCGAGCTTTCAGGCCAGAACGTGGCGAGGGCTTAGGGAAAGGAAACAATAGCTTTAAATTGCACACAAGAGCCAGGCTCTAAATTGGATTAGATTCGACAGAGATCTAAGTAATGAAAGTGACCAGAAACTACGAGATCCACCCTAGATATATAATAAGGTTGCAAAAAGTAATCTGCAAAGCACAGCTGGGCAACTCATTCAAGAAAGTTAAAAATGCCTCATGTGTTTGCTTGCCTCATGTACCAAAGATTGTTTAATAAACCATTTACATTTGCACACTGACTGCCAGATACAGAGAAAGGGAGGGAGGGAGAGAGGGGGTTAGTTCTTGAATCTTCCATGCCACCCCTTCCCTCCAGTTTGGGCCAGTTTAAGTCTCGTGTCCATCCCTGGACCAATAAGTGTTCCAATAAGGGAAGGCTGGGCTCTGATGAGCTTCATGCAGCCTGCGTCCATGCTGGGCCCTGGGATGGAGTCAGCTTCTCCCGCATCACATGGGTTATGTGGAGGATGGTGGATTTCCACATAAATCAGGTCAGAAAAGAGGGAAAAGGGTACTGCTGACAAGGGCACCAAAACTCTCCACTGCGCGGGGGGTCAGCCTATGCGATAATCATCTCTTTGCATCTTGGCAGTGACCTGTGTGGCCCTTGGCAGTGTGATTGATTTCATTCTTTATTACTTACAGGCAGGGGAAGTCACGCAGGCCCACATCGGGAAAGGACAAGTATCACTTCCAGCAGGTGATTGCTGACCAACAGGCCTGTGTGCTGTGGTCACGCCATTCTCCCTCCCCTCCCCCTCGCCGGCCTGCCTCAGGGGGAGATACCTCTGCCTCCCGCCATGAGTCAACCTTGGCGTTCGTTATTTTGAAAATACTCTCTTTTAAATCTTGCTTTTTTTCCTTTCTGCCTTCTGGAGTCAAGCTCTAAAAACAGAATTTAAAAGTCGTCTCCAAGGTATTTGTGATATTCGTTCTTCCCATGCTGAAACAGCTCTTTAGTTTGCTGTTTAACTTTTACTTCGAACCGGTAAATGGCACAGCATTGTTGTTGAGAATGCTTGCTATAATAGGACATTTTTAAAAAGTTAAATATAATATCTTAACAGGGATTTAAAAAGCACTAGGAGAGAAACCAAATAATTTTTTTTCTTTGCGATTTAAGAAGAAAGTTTTATTGCAGTTTTAATGTGTAGAGAAGCATCACCTATGTTGATTCATGTTACAAGATTGAGGACATCTTGACATTGTGCATTAACAGGAAGCATTTGCCTGAAGGCAGTTTATGTGATTGACCTAGGAGTATAATCTCCTGGCATGGAGGTGTTCTCAAACAGTGAAACCAGTCTCTGACTCGTCATCAGCTCCATTTTTCTTGCCTTAATTGCTGTCTGTCAAGTAAGGTAACATGGAGTTTTGTTCATTGCTCTCTCTCCTTATTTTGAGACAGGAATGGTAGCTGAGAAAACACGATAAAACTGATAAAGGATGATTCGTGGTTTGTGACTGTTTCTTTTGCCTTCTGAATTGTCTGTCTTTTGACTTCTCTCATCTCTCTTGCCTTCAGTTTATGTCAACTTAAAGCTTTGCTGCAGCCCTGGCTGGTGTAGCTTAGTGGATTGAGTGCAGGCTGCGAACCAAAGAGTTGCCGGTTCGATTCCCAGTCAGGGCATGTGCCTGGGTTGTGGGCCAGGTCCCCAGTGGGGGCCACATGAGAGGCAACCACACACTGATGTATCTCCCACTCTTCCTTTCTCCCTTCCTCTTGCTCTAAAAATAAATAAATAAATAAAATCTTAAAACAAAACAAAACAAAAAACCTTGCTGCGGAAATTAAGAGTCTAGGCTCTGGAATTAATCTGACCAGGATGAATCGTGCTCTGGTTCTAGTTCTGTCGCCTTAAGCAAGTCACTTACTTCCACTGTGCTCCAGATTCTTCAATGATAAAGTGGGAATGATGACGCCTACTTCACAGGGCTGTTGTGGAGATTAAATAAGTCCACATATGTAAAGCACTTAAAATAGTGTCTGGCATATATAGCCACTGCTCAGTATATGTTAGTTGTTGTTATTACTCTTTGATACCTTCATTAGGTCCCTTCCCACCTCCGAATCTCAATTTCCTTACCTGCAAAATTGAGACCATAATTTGTTCCACACTCAAGTGAACTACGTGAGCCTGAACAAGGCGCACAGAGGGAGAAATCAGTAGTAAAATGTGGGCTAATTAACACCGGGGCAGCATGGTGCCAAGGCTGTCCTCTACTTCCAGAGTCTTAAGAATTGGACCACGCTTGGACTTCTGTCACGTACTCATTGGCAGATGTCATATCTTCCAACTCAAGGGCCTGCCGATGCCCCTCCTAAATCAGGAAACTCTACTTTCTTTCAGGAATTACTGACCTTGACTTTATAAAAGACAAGACTCCATGCCTCAGGCAGCAGTGAGCTCCTGTGTCATCAACCTGTTTGCTCCTGCAGGGCAAGTAAATGAAAACTGCGGGCAGAGCAAGAGCTGAAAAGCTCAGAAAAGGCCATGAGGACATGTACTGGAACCGTAGTCAAAGGCGGAAAAGTGCATAGCCCAAGAGATGGGCTGGGTGGGGGATGAGAAATGACACTGCTCAGAGAGTAAGTTTGTGTTGGCTCCTTGCACACTTCTGTTCTTTGGAGTAGAGTTAATTCTTCAAGCTGTATTCTTACCATTGCCTACTAGGTGCCAGTCCATGTTGCCATGGCAACAAGCCACCTTGGCTCTCTTAGTTGCGAAAGTGTGAATAATAGGTGACTTT
>PVKM010036175.1:0-14900 GCA_004027735.1 Carollia perspicillata
TCCTTCCCACGAGCAGCCCACCAATACTCAGCAATAAGACCCAGCTTCCATCTCCCCAACTCCCTATGTGGCCTCTTCGTCATACAAGTCCAGTCCAACCTACATACACACACACACACACACACACACACACACACACACACACACACACACACCATCAGTCTCCAAGTCTCTCACCCTGGGACATCAGCCTCTTGACAATTTATCTGGCTGCTCATCAAGGGCCATTCTTCCTTCTTCTATTGACCCTGCAGACTCGACACTGCCTACAATCTCTCATTCCATTTCTTCCAAAATCACGACTCAAAGCAACAAAAGAGACAAGTCCCTTTTCCCTAAATGCAGACAGCTTCTTTAACTCCATATACTACCCTGCCCCTCACCACCACTCCTATTCTCTGTCCTGCCTTTGTTATTCAGAAGGTGCAGGGTCTGGGAAGATCTCACTCACCACATGCTATAGGCACCAGCACCCAGTTCCTGGCTGATCCTGGACAGACTAGCGTCGAAGCCCTCCAACAGCCCAGATTCAACCACTTTATCGGCCATAGGCAGCTTCAGAGCCAAAGCTATCCTGGTTCCTTCCTTGCCCCAGGAGACACTGTTTCTTATACAAAGGTGAGCAGTGTGATTCTCCCCAACGGGGGCAAGGACTGTAGGAAACTCCAAACCAAGATCTCCCACACAGTGCCCACCAGCCACCCCCAAGCCCTATCTGCACTAATCTCCCATACACTTGGCTCCTTGCTCTGGGCTGCCCTGCCTTCCAAAGTCCCTCCTATCTAGCTCTCTGGAGCTGCGTGAGGGCCCTCTTACTTAATTATTCTAGACTTCCCAGAAGCAGCCCTGGACTCATTGGTGGGGATCTTTGAGACTCCTTGAATGAAGGCACCCAGAGCTGTTCTCTGCCAGGACCGTGTCGCCTCAGCTGCCAAGTGTCCAGTCCTGGGGGTCCGGCTGCTCCAGATGACGTCCTGGCTTGGCCACATACTTCGTGATCTAGGACACAGTGTTCACGTGCCTCAGTTCCCCAGCTGTCGAATGTAAGTTATGATTGTTCCTCTCTCCAAAGGCTGTGATGAAAACTAACTGTGATGCCCCTCACAAAGCTTTTAGATGCCTGGCACATAGTACGTGCTCAAGAAATGTTGCTAGTTAGTGTTGCTATGAAGAAATAATAACAGACGGTAACACTTCGAGCTCTTCCCATGTGCTGGGCACTGTCCTAAGTGCTCTGCACATTTGTATCCTCACAACTCTAGAAGAACTACTACCAGCAGCCCTGCCCGTGCCGTTTCATTGATAAGGAAACCAAGGCACATTTGGGGTGCACACCCAGGCTGCTGCTCCATTGGAGGAAGGCGGGGATTCTGGCTCCTCATTGAGTGTGGCCTCTAGTTTCCCCAGCACAGCCGGCCCCCTGCCTCAGGTTTTGAAAATGCTGCTGCCTCATCCAAGCCCCATCAATAGACAAATTGATTTTTTAAAAAAGCAATACATATACACTATGGAATATTACTTGGCCATAAAAAGCACGAGATCTTACCATTTGCAACAGCATATTCTAAGTGAAATAAGTCAGCCAGAGAAATACCAGATGACTTCACTTACATGTGGAATCTAAAGAACAAAATAAACAAAATTGAAACAGACTCGTAGGCACAGAGAACAGACTGACGATCGGCAGAGGGAAGAGGGGTTGGGACACTGGGCGAAAACGGTGAAGGGATTGAGAGATGCAGACTGGCAGTCACAGAACAGTCCCAGGGATGTAAGGACAGCACAGGGAACTGAGTCAGTAGACTGTGATAACTGTGTACGGTGCCCGGGGGGCCCCGGAAATACTAGAGGGGACACTTTGTAAAGTATATGGCTGCCTACCCACTATGCTGTACGCCTGAAACCAGTACAAAAGAGTATTGAATGTCCACTGTAATTGAACATTAAAAACAAAGAAAACGTTGCTGCCTCGTTCTTCCCCACATCCGAGTCAGCTGGCTCCCGGGCCCCCTCCCAGCCCTGGGCGGACCCCAGTTTCCCTACCACACAGCCTCTCACCTCTCTCTTCACTCTGGTCCTCTGAGTGAAGAAGTCGCTCATCCTCGTTCCCTCGGGCTCTCTTTCCGCAGACCCGGCTGCAGGCTCCATCGGCAGGGAGCCCATCTGCCCGTGCCATGTCTGGCGCACAGCAGGCAAACAGTGAATTTCGGAAGCCTCCTCGGTCTCAGAACTAAGAGAAGGGACTCCCCTTGGATGTGGCATGTCTCTGCTGACCCTGCGTGCACCTTCCCACCAGGGGCAGGGCAGGGCAGGGCTGGCGTGTGTGGAGCCCTTGCCGCATGCCGGGCCCTATGCAAAGCATCTCACAGGCATCATCTCATTTAACCTCCCCCAAAGGGGGTGTCTTAATCCACGCAGCTGCCATATCAAAGTGCCGTGGACTGGGAAGATCCAACAACAGGAATTTATCTTCTCGTTGTTCTGGAGACTGGAAGTCCAAGATCAAGGTGCTGGTGGGGTTGATTTCTTCAGGGGCCTCTCTCCTTGGCTTGTAGATGGCCTCCTTCTGCCTGGTTTTCCCTCTGGGTGTGTCCCCTAATTCCCTCTTCTTATAAGGACACTTGTCATATTGGATTACAGCCCATCCCAAAGACCTCTTGTGACCTAAATTACCTCCTTAAAGACCCTACCTCTGAACACAGTCACATTTTGATGGGCTAGGAGTCAAGACTTAAAGAGGTGAATTTTGAAGAGGCACAATTCAGCCCATAACAGGGCAGAAGGTAGTATTATCCCATTTTTTCACCTGAGTAAACGGAAGCAGAGAGAGAACGGGTAACTCATGCAGGTCCACAGCTAAGAGAGGGCAGGATCGGAGCCAGAATAGCCTGACTCCGCAGCCAGCACCTGGAACCACTTCCCGCACCCCCTGCAGCCCGCAGAGGTGGGTCTCAAGCCTTCCGCTTCTCTCTACAGCAGAAGTCAGGGCTCAGAAGTGAGAACGCTCGGCCTGGGGCCGCCTAGCTGACAAGTGGCAGAGCGAAAACTCCAGCCCAGCTGTTCTGGCTCGGAGCCCAACTTCCTTGGACTCCGCCACCTCCACCTCCCCAGCTCAGCTCCTTCCCCAGGAAAAGGGGTTAGTCATTGGTCCCAAGAAGGTAAAAAAGAGTTGGGGAATAAAAAGCAATTTTAACTTTGGCATTAGAGTAAGGGAGATGAATGAAAACACGGTTTCCTCGAGCATTTCCGACACTTGCCTTTTAGGAACAGCACCTGTGGTGGTTCCGCGCTGCCGCAGGCGAAGCTGGGAAGGAGGCAGCGGCGCTGGCCTGCCTGCGAAAGGTCCCGGCCCTGCCTCCTGCAGCTCCTTCCCTCGCAACAGCCACCATCACAGCGCTAACACTTTCCAAAGATTACGTATGGCGAGATGGGCACCATCCTGAGCATCTGACGCATTAATTAATTTAATCCCCTCAACAACTCCATGGGGTAAGGGGTGGCATTATTATCATTCTGTTTTATAGATAATAAAGTCAGCCCTGGCTGGTGCAGCTCAGTAGATTGAGTGCCAGCCTGCAAATCGAACGGTTGCCAGTTGGATTCCCAGTCAGGGCACAGGCCTGGGTTGCGAGCCAGGTCCCCATTAAGGGGCACATGAGAGGCAACCACACATTGATATTTTTCTCCCTCTCTTTCTCCTTTTCCCTCTCTCTAAAAATAAATACATACAATCTTAAAAAAAAAAAGAAAGAAAAAGGAGAAAGTCAAGACCAGCCATTTGCCCAGGGTTCCCTAGGAAGTAACTGGAGGAGGCTGGATGGAAACCCAGGCAGCTGGCTCCCAGCCTGAGCTCTGGTCCACTCCTGCACACTGTGAGGTGGGTGGCCGACAGGAAGTTAGTGGGTTAACTTTCCCCAACTACTCCTTCCCTGGTTCATGGCTCATTCACCCACTGAGAACTTGCTGTACCTACTCCGCTTGCTCTGACCCAGGCCAGCATCAGGTTCCTCCCTTAAAGAGACGCATGGACCCTGTATAACAGGAGTGTGTCCGGGATGCTCTGGGTTCCCAGTCTGGGGAAGTCAAGGAAGGCTGGATAGGGGCAGTGACAGACATACTGGGTCTTGAAGGGTAGGTAGAAGTTTGCCAGGCAGAGAAACAGATATTGCCGCAGGAGGTCTATGGCTGGGTGGGTGAGGTGGGTGGGAGGAGAGCCCAGAGGTGGCACAGGCTGGGTGCCATGCTGAAGAGAAGGTCCCAGTGGGACTTAAAGTAACATGGTCTGCAAACTCAGTAGTAGCTTCCCATCCTACTTGAACTAAAATCCCAAGGGTGCCACAAGGCCTAGAAAGCTACACATAATGAGGCTTTCCAGCCTGAGCTGCTACCGTCTACACTCATCTCCCACCCTGTCTTCTTCCAGCTCTATGCGCCTTCCCGCTCTTCCCTGAACAGGCCGAGCGTATGACCTAGACATTGGACTCCCATCTAGTGTAGCCCTCGTAGGTCGGCTGATTGCATTCTGCGGCACTGGAGCATGGTTCTCAATGGACACCAGTTGAATGAATGAGCCAGACTGTATTAGCCTCCAATTCATTGAAGGTAAATACATAGGTGGACAGCTCTCAGCTGTGCCACAGTGCTGAATATGTAACCAGGACACACACTCTCCCCCTCTGGCCTGGCCTGGTCGCCCCGATCCCAGGGGCTGTTCCCGGGTTGCCAGCACAACCCGCAGTGCCAGTCTGGGCTGCAGTCGAAGTGAGGCTGCTTAAGCAGTTGGGCTGCCCCTCAGCCTGGAGCAGCTCTGCCACCACAAACTCATCTCAGAAGCAGAAAAGATGCTGTGGAATTGCCTGAATTGAGAAACTGATGGGAAAGCAAAAGGCGCTGTCATAACCCAATCTAAGCTGAAAGACAAAATTCCTTCTGGTACCTTTGGCATGTTCCTGACGTTGGAAAAGCGGGGAAGGGAAGTCTTTCCCACTTCTCCTACCTACCCGTCCCTTTGCCTCTCTGGGAGAGATGGAGGAAGTCACAGGAGCTGCTGCATGACAGTGGCCTTGGGATGAGATGAAATCACTGGCTGAGTCATTAGGGGAAAATGTTTCTGACAAATTTTGGTGGTCAAAATAGCAATTAAGTCTGTGATGGAAAAGACCAAAAAAAAAAAAAAGTTCTATTTCTTTCCCTGGAAGCCAAGTGTCAAGCAAAGTGTTTTGTTTTGTTTTGCTTTTTAAATATATTTGCAATTTCATTCATGCTGCCCTCAGCATTTGCCTCTTTATTTCTCAACTATTTCAAAAGGACAAGAACGAAACAACTGTGGGTCCCCAAGTCTTGCACCCTGACCTGGTGCTCAAGTTTATTTCTCAGGTTTTTATTATCTCTTCCTGTTGAATGACAACATTAGCTGCTTATGAATAAATCAAGGCCCTTTTCCAGCAGTTGCAGCTGAAAATTCATTCTTCAGGATTGAGCCTGATCGCAGTGCCTTGGGGAACAGAGGGTGGAACAGCTAAACCATCCACGGGCAGAATCCTGATGAAGTTGGGGCTCAAAGAACCCTGAAACAGCTGCCCTCTGCTTCCCTGTGAGGAGAAAAGAAGACGGCTCCAAATTTTAAATGTGAACCATCAGCCGGTTTTGAAACAGGTATTTGGAGATGGTGGCAGTGGGCAACTCTGGAAAGCGAATATCTTCGCCCTTTCAGAGAGATTCTTCTCCCAGGAAAAGCTCAGGTAGCCCCTGAGCAGCACTCAAGAAGAAATTCGGATGCCAAGTTTTCTACAATTCTGTGCATGCGGCGGTGGGTTTTATAAGCCCAGAATGTACAATTTGCGAGGAGCCCCTTGGGGTTAGGTAACTGCAGTTTTTGCGGGCTCTAATGGAAGTGCGCTCAGGAGGTTTACTCCTTGAAGACTGCAAGACAAAGGGATTTCCCAATATTTGCAGGGTGGCAAGCTGTGAAGTTTTTGAAAAGTCAGGTGGGAGTTGGAGAGAGCAGAGCAGCGTTGGCTTGAAATCCCAGCTCCGAGGTGCGCGCTGAGCCGCTTCTCCGTTGGAGCACTAGATGGCGCCAGCAGCCTTCCCGGGCAGAGCTGCCTCCTCCCGCGCCTCTGACCCGAAGAGTGGGCTTTCCCAGCGTGAGGTCCACCAGAATGTGACAGACACAGCATGGACGTGTAAGGTTCAGGGACGAGTCTAGCCCTGAATGGGCACATCTTAAGGTGAAGAACCACTTTTTTGCACTGCCATGCATGGTTTTCCAATTGATTCCTGCCAGGAGAGGGGGGTTCCCCCATTGAGACTTTTTAAAAATCTTGACTTTATCTTCTCAAAGCACAGCGTACCCTCCACCAGCTCGCTACCTGCGATCTTCCCTAAGCGATGTCACTCCTCTGTGTGGCAGACACTGCTTGTTGTCTTCTGATGCTC
Source organism: Carollia perspicillata (assembly GCA_004027735.1). NCBI lineage: Eukaryota > Metazoa > Chordata > Mammalia > Chiroptera > Phyllostomidae > Carollia > Carollia perspicillata. Next base: position 6,439 of record PVKM010036175.1, read on the forward strand.
GTTTTCTCCTTCTCCCCCTCCACCTCGCTCCCTGCAACTACTGCCGTGGGCGCAGCCAGGAGCCACGCAGAGGCAGTCAGAGGTCCAAACGGGGAGCTAGCGCACCGCCCAGTTTTGTGCGTCATGCCTGCAGCGTGAATGCTGTGTTACCATTCTTGGTCAGTACCAGGACTTCCTGTTGGTCTGTTTTCTCTTTCTTATCCTCATGTTTATTCCATGCTTAATTGCCTTAATTGATTCATAGAATCCTTGAATTCACATTATCTAGGAGGAAAAACGTATTATTGAACATGTATAGACATACAGACGCATATGTACATGCTCACACATATGTGTTTGTGTGTGTATACATGCATTTGAGTAGGGATGTACTTAAAACACATGCACACACACACGTACCCCTAATCCAACATCAACAAAGCTCGAGGACAATAGACAGAGAGCTCAGGGGTTCACACTGGGCTTCACGCTGGGTTGGGGGCAGAGCCTGGCCTCCACTCCGGGCATCTTGACTCACAGCCAGTCCTTCCACCAGAGCATGCACACACTTTTAACTCACACAAATGGTTTAAAATATCAGAAGCCACTCTAGGTCTTTCAGACAGAGGGAACCTCATATAGGGAACTGGTCGGACAAGTGATGGGGAAACTGAGAAGACCAACATGACGAGGGACAGACCCAGAGATTACCCACCCCAGGAAACCAGTGGCCAGAGGGGCGATGGGAAGGGGGATCCAATCAGAGCCCAGAGCTCGGGCTTGTGGCTGCGGCTCCAAAGTGGGGACTGCCTGGTGGGATGTGAAACAGTTGGGGGCCTTCCGGAATCTGCTAAAGCCACTGAAAAGGCCCAGGGGCTGTGCAACATACCACAGACTTAGAGGGGGAAACACCCTGGCTCTCTCTTCCTCCCAGCTTCCCATTTTCTACCAGAGCTTCCTGTTGCCTCAACCAACCAGAAGGCAGACGCGAGACAACCTGAGCATTGTAGTGCCCGGGGGTACCAAGGAGGGCAGGGCAGGGCAGGATGGACTGAGGACGTGAACTGGCAGTCCTGGGCAGAATGGTGGTGTGCTGTGATGCATGTGTGTGTGCACTCAGTATAGTATTGAGGGGAAGCATGGGGTGCCTGGTTCAAATCTCAGCCCCTCCATTTACTAGCTGGAGAACCAGAGCAAGTTACTGAACTTCTCGGTGCCTCTGTTTCTTCCTCTGTCCACTGGGGATAATAATGACGTACATAGATCTCACAGGATTTGTGAGGACTAAATAAATTAATCTATGTTGAGCACTGAGATGGTGCCTGGCATGGAGACAGCATTCAGTCTCAGCTATCCTGTTTTTGTTTTGCTAAAGATTTGTTCACGTTATACGTTTATGCATCTAGTCTGTGTCTTCTAACTGCTCCACGCATTCCCATGGTGCATGCCCACCGCACTTCATCTGAAGGAGCGTGCGGCAACGCTGAATGACCGTCCACTTCAGTCGGGATGCCTGGAGGGGTAGATATGCATTGAATTCAGGAACAAAATTAGCTGGCTGCACATCACTACCGTGTGGGATTGTACTGAAGCCCATGGTGACACCTTTAGCGTCAGTTTAAGGGCAGGGTTACTTGGAAACTTTTGTCAATGGGATTGAACCAAAGGCGCTTGGCACAATTCAGCTGACTGAAGTTTAACCTCTCCTAAGTGAAGTAACTTGGCTCTGTTCTCGTATTATAGCGTAAGTTCCGTAAAGGTAGCATACATGTCTCATTTCACTGATCACATGGCTCATTTCACCGATCAAGTCCCTCCCCTTCTCACCATGGCCGCGCTGGGAGTTGGGCATTGTTATCACCTGAGGAAAGGAGGTTCTGAGCTGTTAAAACAACAAGCTCTCAGTGGCCGAGCCAGGACTGATCCGAAGTCCGGACTTGATCCTTTCACCATACTGCTGCTCTCCTGGCGGTGGCAGCTAGCCTGGCTTGGGGAGCAGGACGTCACCTCCTGCTCATGGCAGAGAGCGTGGGTTGATTCCATGGGCCTGAAACTTGGGCGGGAAGGGCCAGAATCTGTTGCAGACAGGTTGGGCCGCAGGGAGAACCTGAGATGGAGTCACAGACAAGAGTGTGTGAGGAGTGACTCCAGGTCCGGAACCACCCAGGGGAATGCTGGGAATCCTCACCTAAGGGCAGATACGGTGGGTGGGGGAGGCGGGCTCAGAGGACCGAGTTCTTGGTGGGATGGCAGGTTGTTGGCAGCTTTATATGACCTCATTGAGTGATCACCGCAGCATCCCCTTGGGTCTGTGCAAGTGATTGCACTTTGTAATTGAATCCAGCTGGGAGATTCGAGCTAATTCTTGGCTCTGCCAGTTTGGAGCCTGGTTCTTTGGGACAATCGCTCTGTGTTTCCAAGGATGGATGTGGACCATTTATCTATGCCTTGTTGTCTCAGCAGGCCTAGCGTCAATGCAACAAGAGCAGATTCATTTTCCTGAAACCCCGTTTTTCTCATATTGCTCCTGGATTAAAACCCCATGAGGACAGCCCATTTCCTTCAGGGAGAAGGCCAAACAGCGCACCTGGGAAGGTCCCCGTGTCTTCTGCAGTCACCCCGGCCTGCCTTTCCAACCTGACCTTCCCCACCTCCCACGTGTACCCTAAGTAGCTTGTTCACTCATTTAATACTTATTGAGTGCCTACTGTATGCTGGGCACTGCAAAGCTATGATGGTTAAGATTCGGGCTGTGCCATGGTTTGGATGCTTGTGTCCCTCCCCACCCCCATTCGTATGTTGAAGTAAAGGGGATGGTAGTTGCAGTGGGGCCCTTGGGAGGTGCTTAGGTCATGGGGCTGGAGCCTTGTGAATGGGATTATTGCTGTTGTAAAAGAGACCCCACAGAGCTCCCTCAGCTCTTCCACCACACGGGGACACCATGCTGGGACACCACAAGAAGAGGGCCTTCTGCAACCCAGAAGAGGGCCTTCGTCAGAACCCAACCCGACTGGCACCTGCTCCTGGACTCCCAGCCTCCCGAACTGTGAGGAGTAAGTGTCTGTCCTCTCTCTGCCGGCTCGTCTATTTCTCTGTCTCTGTCTTTCTCCGCCTCCCCTCTTGTCTTGACTCCTTTCTGATCACTGGCTTTGTCCTGCAGGTTCTCCCTAAACACCTCCCCTCTCTGTGATCTGTGAACTGCTGTTTGCAGGTGCCTTCAAGAGGACCAGCCCCAGCCCAGCCAGAGTCTTCTCAATTGTCCAGCTCCAGGTCACCCCTGCCAGGTCCTCTCTGGGATTCTTCGTTCAAATGTGGAAGAGAATCTGCTTGTCCCACAGGTGCGCATGTGGTCAGGAGCTCAGGCCTCCTCTAGGCCTCAAGGTGGAGCAGTAGGGAGGACAGGAGGAGGCGTGGGGCAGGGGAGGTGACCACGGTCTCCATGACAACACTTTAGACAAATCTTTGCCACTGGCATACCTCAGAGATATGGAGGGTCCCGTTCCAGACCACTGCAATACAGCAAATACAGCAATAAAGCAAGTCACAGGAATCTGGGGGTTTCCCAATAGATATAAAAGTTATGTTTACGCTATACTGGAGTCTACTAAGTGTGCAGTAGCATTATGTCTAAAAGACAATGTACTACCTTAATTTAAAAATACCTTCTTGCTAAAAATGCTAACCGTCACCTGAGCCATAGCGCGTTGCAAGCCTCTTGCTGGTGGAGGGTCTTGCCTCGGTGTGGGTGCTGCTGACTGATCGGCGTGGGCCGTGCTGAAATTTGGGCTGGCTGCAGCAATTTCTTAAAATAAGACAAGAATGAAGTTGGCCGCAGCTGTTGATTCTTCCTTTCACAAACGATTTCTCTGTAGCATGTGGTTTGTTAGCATTTCACCCACAAAACTTCTTTCAGAATTGGAATCGATCCTTTCAAACACTGCCGCTGCTTTCAACTAAGTTTATGTAAGATTGTAAGTCCTTGGTTGTCAATCTGACTGTCTTCACAGCATCTTCACCAGGAGTAGATTCCCTCGCAAGACACCACTTTCTCTGCTCGTCCGTAAGAGCAACTCCCCATCCGTTAAAGTTTTATGAGATTGCAGACGTTCAGCCGAGTCTTCAGGCTCCACTTCTGATTCCACACCTGCATTGCCTGCTCCGCGGAGGCCTTGAACCCTCAAATCCTCCGTGCAGGTTGGACTCCACGTCTTCCAAACACCTGTTCATGGTGACATTTTGACCTCTTCCTGTGAATCACAAATGTTCTTTTTAAAAAAATATTTTATGTATTTCTTTTCAGAGAGAGGGGAAAAGAAGGAGAGAAACATCGACCCATTGCCTCTCGCACGACCCCAACAGGGGACCTGGCCCGCAACCCAGGCCTGTGCCCTGACTGGGAAGCAAACTCGCAACCTTTCGGTGCGCAGGCCGGCACTCAGTCCACCGAGCCACACCCGCCAGGGCACCGGGGTTCTTAATGGCATCTAGAAGGTGACATTGAAGATCACCAATCACGGGTCACCATCACAAGTATGATAATAATGAAAAAGTTGTAACGTGAGAACCATCAAACGGTGACGCACAGGTACGGCATGCGCAAAGGCTGCTGGAGAAACAGACTCGCTCCGTGTAGAGTTGCCACAAAGGTTCGATTTGTAAAAGACACAATATTTGCCAAGCAGAATAAAGGGGAGTGCAATAAGATGGGCTATGTCTGTATTTCACCGAAGATGGAACGGAGGCCTAGGGCAGGCTGCTGGCTCCAGTTCACCCTCGGGAGACGCTTGTTCTGCGGCCCCTGTCCCCAGTCTGATGAGAATCAGAAGGCCTTGGAGGCCAGGAGCTGTGTGCTCTGCTAGACTTCTTTGCACTCAGCCTTTCTTCCTGCCCCGCAGCCGTGGCCCTCAGTCAGGCCGCGCTCAGGGCTGATGCTTAATGCACGTTTGTGGATCTGAGGATGCGGGCCAGGGTTTCAGATCAGTTAAATCCGTTCCCTTTCATGATCACAGCCCGTAATCTGAACCCTGCCAATCATCTCCAAGAGGCGTGAAATGAAAGGCTGGGTGCTGCCGGAGGCTATGGTTCTGTACAAAGTGAATCTACTTAAGCACTTTTTGAACATTTGTGGTACAATATACATAATGAAATTTACCATTTGAACCATTTTTAAGTGTACGGTTTGGTGGCATTAAGCACATTTACACTGCTGTGCAGTCATCACCACCACCGGTGGCCAGAAGGTTTTCATCTTCCCCAACTGAAACTCTGTCCTCTAAACAATAATGCCCTATTTCCCCTTCCTCCCAGCCTCTGGCAACCACCTCTCTATGTTTCGCTTCTATGAATTTGACTGCTTCTATAGGACGGATCATATACAATATTTGTTCTTTCATGTCTGGCTTATGTCCCTTACCACAATGCCTTCAAGGTTTATCCTTGTAGCCTGAGTAAAAATGTCCTTTTCCAGGGCTGAATAATATTCCATAGCAGGCATATTCCACATTTGGTTTATCCTTTCATCTCTTAATGGACACGCAGGTTACTTCCCCCGATAGCTCTTTTTAAGAAAAAAATATTAATTTAGCCCTCGCCATGTTCCAGGCCTTGCGCACAATCCCTAGCATGCATTATTTAATTAATCTCCCCAATACCTTTAAGAGTTGAGTGTACTTATCCTCTTTCAGGATGAAAAAACTGAGGCTTGGGAAAACAGAGGAATTTACCCCAATCACTTAGCAAGTGAGTCTTAGGGTCAGCTTCTCCTAGGGGTGTGTGATGCCGGGGTCTGCAGGTTCCCACTCGTGTGAGCTAGCACACCAGGCATGCAATCAGCAGAATCCTGAACAAGGAAACCTGTAAAACAAGCAACCCGGTGTTTTCAACAAACAAAATGGAGGAGGGAAAAAAGAAAAGGAAGGGAACCTAGAGATGAAAAGAGACTTAATAGACAAATCAGCCGATTGGACTTGTTTGGATCTCTATCTGAAAAAACCAACTTCAAACCGTGAACAACTAGGTAAAGTTGAACAATGCCTGGATAATATCTGATGATAGTAAAGTATTATTAATTATTATTATTACTTTGGTGTACTAATGGTATGTTGTGTTCTAAAGAGAGAGAGAGAGTCTTAGAGGTACAAACTGAAATAGTTAGAGATAAAATTTATGATGGTGTATAGAATTTGCTTCAGAATAAAAGTGACTCCGTATTGATAATTGTTGCAACCTAGAGATTAAACAAGACTCAAGAGACATATCAACCAAATGAAATATACTGATCCTTGTTTCGACCTTGATTCAAATAAACCAAGAATGAGAAAACAATCGGAGAGGCATAGGGAAATTTGAACTCCAAAGTGTTTGAATGATATCAAGCCAGTATGGTTAATAAATTTAGGCATGATGATGATATGGTGGTTATGTTTAGGAGAAAAGCAGTCCCTATTTTTTAGAGATGCATACTGAAACATTTATGGAGGAAAGGATATGATATCTGGAATGTGTTTCAGAATATTCCAAGCACAGGGTGTGGGGACAGTCAGTGGGGAATATAGATCAAAAAAGATTGGCCATGTGGTGATAATTATTGGAGCTGGGTGATGTGTACTTGGGGGTTTATTTTACTATCGTGTTTACTTTCGAATATGCTCAAGCATTTCTACACTAATAAGCTTGAAAGCAAGTTAACTGACATGCAATCTGAATGGGTCTGCCTGACCCCGAAGTGCAAGCCCTCTCCTTGGCATCACGGTGCAGCTACGCGCTGGAGCAGAGCTAGACTTGGATTTCGCATGTCCCCCCCAAAACCACATGGAGGAAGCTCACCCGCAGCAGGAAAGAGCCCAACACCCCGTAACTGAGAAATGGACGCAGAGAGAATGATACTGAGCCTCTGCGTCCAGTCATGCCTGAAATCAGCTCCATTCCAGGAACCTTCGTTTCTGGAGTCAATAAATATTCCTTTTGCTGAAATTGGCTTGCCTTGAGTTTTTCTTGCTTGCAACCCAGAGTTCTGGCTAGGACTTGCTTTATTACCCAGAGGCTTCCTTATTCGTGGCTTGTTCTTCTGGCTTTTCTCACGTTGACTTTCACAAATGCTAATAAGTCAAGAATGTGTGTGAAGATCGAACTACACAGGAACTGGCTGCAGAATTATTTATTATGGTAAAACCTTTGGGAAAAAACTTAGATGGCCCATTATAAGGGATTATTCACCTGCATAATGACTTAGTGTTCTTAGGTGTAATAAGTTTGTAGATAAAAAATGACATGTAGTGATACTAATGCCCTAAATATGGTACCCATGCGGGGGTTCAGCTCCACCCAAAGGTCCCTAGGCTTGTGTCTGGGGGTCCACATGGTGGTGCTCCTCATAAGTTCAAGAACAAGCTCACGTGTATTTTTTAGCTCTGGCTCCCTCCTTGAGACATTTCACCACTGCCTGGGGCTCTCTAGGAAAACCCTGCTTCTCAGTGTGAAGCTGTCCTTCAGCGTGGCTGACCTGAGCCCTGGGCATCAGAGCTGGCTGGGTTTGTGGGGGCGGGAGAAGCAGGGAAGGGAATTGCCCCTGCAGTGGATGATGGTATTTATGTTCCTTCTTTCTCCATTCAACACCCTTCTCTCTTTCTTCTGCTAACAGATCCTGATAACCCAGGCCTGACCACCCAAACCTTCCTCTCCTCCTGACAATTGTGAGTGGTACAGACAAGACATGGGACCCCAACAGAACCCTTCCCTGAGAAAGACATTCCCTCTTTCTCTCCTTCCTACGCTACCAGTTTATTATAACAGTATATGACCCAGGAAGAGCCAGATGGAAAAGAGCAGAGGGCAGAGCACGGGGAGAGGGCGCAGAGCTTCCTTGCCTTCTCCAGGCTGCCACTCTCTGTGAAGCCCCATGATCCTTTATTTCACTGTAGTTTCTATGCTGGAGCCCCTGGGGTAAACCTGTACTAAGAAACCCAGGAGCTGTTTTACAACGTGGACAAGGCGCAGAGAGAGCTAGTTTGCAGAAAATAGGGATGGAACAGATGTGCAGATAGAAGACACATTCTTGGCAGCGTCCCATCTACTTCCTGGTTCTGGATCTTTCCTGAGGTTCTGATGCATCTCTGACCTTGGGCTTCAGAAGATGCCTTGGAATCTATACAATCAACTCCCAATTATTGCTGAAGCTTTAACTGGTCTTTGCTTCCTGGCAACCGAAAGGGTTCTAGCTAATCCTTCATGGTTCTCCTTTCCTCTTCAGACACCTGTGCCCCAAACTGCTTCCTTCCTCCTCAGTCACATACAGACAACTGCCCCTAAGCAAACGACCACATGCAAGCCAACCCCTGGGCCTCCAGTCCAAGCCCAGTATCATACCCAGCCAAACAAAATCCCTTTAAACACAACCTTCAACTCCCAATGCCTCCTCCTTTGAGTTTAAATATTATAGTGTCATTTGGGCCGTTGGCACCAATTCATCGCCAACAGGAATCCCC
>PVKM010036176.1:0-14897 GCA_004027735.1 Carollia perspicillata
CTGAGGTTCCAGGACATTCCTTCCTCTACTAGTGGACACGGTGGGGCACCGAGGGAGGTCCCTGAAGTGTAGCTGTGGTCTTCCCATACCTGATGCTTCATGCAGAGTATCCCCTCCCCAGCCCCAAACTCTTCCCTAGATCCATCTCTTTTTAACAGCTTTGAGATAGTTTACACACTTAAGAGTGTATAGTTCAGAGGTTTTTAGTATATTCACAGAATTGTGCAGCCACCAACCCCCATCGATTTACTGGGGACCTGGCCTGCAACCTGGGCATATGCCCTGACTGGGAATTGAACTGGTGACCCTTTGATTCACAGCCCGCACTCAATCCACTGAGCTACACCAGCCAGGGCCCAACCCCCATCGATTTAGAACATTTTTATCACCACAGAAAGAACTCCCTACCTACTCCCCATTACTCCCAAACCCTCTAGCCTGAAGCCACCACTAACCCACTTTCTGTCTGTACATATTTGCCTATTCTGGACATTTCATCTAAGCAGAATCACATACTACGTGGCCTTTTGTTCCTGGCTTCTTTCATTTCGCATCTTGTCTTCAAGATTCAGCCACGCTGTAGCGTGTGTCAGTAGTTCACTCCACGTTCTGCTGAGTAATATTCCATTATATGGATATACCACATTTTATTTATCCATCCATCAGTTTATAGACATTTGGGTTGTTTCTACCTACTGGCTATTATGAATAATGTTGCTGTGAACCTCTGTGTACAAATTTTTGTGTGGACATGTTCTCATGTCTCTTGGGTATACACCTAGGAGCAGAATTGTTGGATCACACGGCAACTCTGTGTTTCATAGTCTGAGAAACTAACTGCCAGACTGTTTGCCAAACTGGCTGTATCCAATTGACATTCCCGAAGCAAAAGGAGGAAGCTGCTCTCCAAAGAAGAGCCTTTCGGGTGATGTCGTAAGGTCATATATTGATAGGTCCGTTGATGGGACCATGATGAAAACACTGTAGAGGAAGTCTAGGACAGAGGGTCACACAGGTGAGACATCAGTGGTCAAAATGAGAGACCTACAGAGTGCCCTAAGGGTGGCCCTAGCTGCCTCTGCCCGCCCCCAATGCTAGAATGTGGCTATGAGTTTTCCCACAAAGAAAACAAGTGAATATCCAAACCCAAGCAGGTGGCCCAGAAAAGAGGAGAATGGGAGGAGTCGGACAAGAGGTCCAAGCAGACAGTCCTAAATAGTCTCTCTGTTGTAAGAGGACCACGCTGCAGGGGCCATTTCACTCCCAGGGGAATCTGCTCAAATCAGCCTGCAGCCACAGGGAGTTCCCCAGGGAAGGAAGGAGGCGTGACAATCCCCTGGGCATGGTTCTGTGCAGGGCACACAGAGGAGCAATTCTCCAAGTCCTATTCTCTTCTTTGGCACAGGCCCCATCAATGTCACCTGCCACCCGGCACAAGGGCCACAGGCGGGACCTAATTGAGGAGCTTAAAATGAAATGGAGGTTTCTCTTCTCCAGTCTTTGTCCACCCCACACATAGACCAACACGGAGCCTTCTCACCCCACTGCCTTTGTCCATCAAACTCACAGACCAAGATGGACGCTTCTGATCCCAATCTTTGTCCACCATCCTTCAGCCCAGGTATGTCTTCCGGTGCTCAGGTTCGCCTGCGCCACCCCACGCATCTTTTAAGGATGAGAGGTAAACTGGTCCCCTCTTTTTGGCTAATCAGATCTCTCTTAATCAGAACCCCAAAAATGCCTTGCTCAAAATCAACATTGCTCAGTAAAATTTTTCTTTCATTAGCAGTAACTAACATTCCCATACTGCCTAATTTTTGGTCAACCAAGATGCCATTCTTAGAGAAAAGGGCACTCAGTCCCCTTCCTTCAGGTCTGGCCCAAGCAGGAAGTGAGAGTCCCCTCTACACACACCAGAATGACAGTGTTAAGCATGTGTGGGCAGCTCTCACCCTGTGTCCAGCCCCCTGGGGCTGGTCCCCCTAGGCTGGCCCTGCTTCTAGGACCGTGACCTTGTTCCTATCCCCACATTCTTTTCTCCACGTTCTGCTTCAAAACAGCCACTTCCCCTTTCCCCCCATTCTCACTGCAAACATCACAATGAGCAGAGAGCCACGAACAGTCCAACCCAGCCAATGGGAAAGGTGTTTAAAATGAAAAAAAAAAATTAAAAATATTTTTTTTTTATTTTTAGAGAGAGGGGAAGGGAAGGAGAAAGAGAGGGAGAGAAACATCAATGTGTGGTTACCTCTCACATGACCCCCACTGGGGACCCTGCCTGCAACCCAGGCATATGCCCTGACTGGGAATTGAACCGTGACTCTTTGGTTCACAGCCAATCCACTGAGCTACACCGGCTAGGGCTAAGATGAAAAAATTTTTAAGAAAAATATGGAAGGGAGAAAAGAGTGGGGAACAAGAGAACAGGCCGGGCAACATCTGCCCTCCTGGACGACCCCCTGCGCTGGCACTCAGCCCAGACCTGCAGCCTGCTTGGCTCCACAGGTGACCCTCATTCAGGCGACTCCGCCTTCCCCAAGTAAGTACGGACTCCCCAAAACAGGCCTTCCTCACTGATCATCTGCCTTCCACGGTCCCCTGAGATCTGGGCACCCCTCTGAACTTGAGAGGGCGGGGGCCCAGGACGGCTGCCCCGGGGTCCCAATTCTTGTCCCCCACCCTGGAACGCGAGACCTCTGAACTCCCGCCCAGGGACGAAACTGCGCACAGAGCGGGGAGCCCTGCGCGCTGGGTTCGGAGGAAAGAGGAGGCCGGGCAGGGGAGGAGGTCGGGTTTCGCTGCCTCAGCGCCGCGGCCTGGGCGACTCCTCCGCCCCCGCGGCTCGGGTTCGAAGCGGCGCGGCCCAGAGAAGAGGAAGACCTAAAGGCACTTCTGCCTGCGGTTTCTATCCGGAGGCGGGCGAGGCTACGCAGAAGCGTAGCTGGAAGAGCTTGGGACCCCAGAGATGGGTCCTCCGGAGCAAGAGCCTGGGAGAGGGGCTGAGTTCCGAGTCGGCGAGGCTGCACGGCCAACTTTCGGGGAAGAAAACTTCCTCCAACTGAACTTTGGAGCCGCCGAACCCCGCCCGCGGCGCGATGCTCCGGCGGGTTCCGCCTGGCGCGCCCCCTCCCGGGCCCGGATCCCTTCCTTCCTGGGCCACTCCGTGTGACCCCGGCCTTTGCGGCCCCGCCTCTCTTACCATCTGCGCCACTTTCAGCAGGGCCCCATGGGTGCGGGGGTAGACTGGGTCCAGCAGACCTTCCGAAGGGCTCGCGCCCTGCTGCCCCCCGCCAGCCCTGGGTCCGAACGTGCTGCCGCTGCTGCACGTGGTGCGGACGAGTCCCGCACCGTGCGACATCGCGCGGCCCTGCCAGCCGGCCGCCTCCCCACGCCCGGGGACCCAGGGACCCAGGGGCCATATAAGGCGGGGCGGAGACGGGGCGGGGCAGGGGGCGGGGCCTGCGCTCGGGTGTGCGGGTCCCGGGCCGTGTGGAGGGCGGGGCGCACACCTCCCCTGCCCAGGCGCGAAACGCCCATCCAGCTGTGGTGAACCAAGCCAGGAGGCGCAGACCGAGCGCTTTCCGGAAAGGTATTGCAGGGGGCGGGCTGAAGGCTTTCCGAAGTGGGCTAGGCGGGGGCCACAGCTGGGTCTGAGCCTCCTGGGGAGGGGTGTGGGTGCGGATGTGTGTTCAGAGAACCTACTGTAAGTATAACTTGCATACACTAAAATGTCCAAAGCCCCCATGTTCAACAACCTTAACTTTTCTGTGTGTCTACCCCTGTGTAGCCACCACCCAGACCAACAAATAGAACATGTCAATACCCCAAGTTCCCTCCTACTCCTTCTCAGACTGCCTTTCCTCACTGCACCCCCTTTTCTGCCATGCTTCAGGTATCAACATAGTCTGCTTTTATCACTATGGTTCTGCCAATTCAATGCCAACAGGGCCCAATTTGGAGTGCAGTGAAGAAGGAAACTTGGTTCAGTGCAACAACTCAATTGTGATGCATCACCGCTGTGGAACAGCTCAATGGTGTTGCAGCTCAGCCATGAAGCAGCAAGGCTGTGAACAGCATAGCTGTTAGGACGCACTAGGGAAGACCACTCCAAGCTCTCTGCCTGTCTCCTCTGGGGTGCTCTGTGCTCCTCTGCCCTGCCTTGTCCTGCCTGCTCTTCTCCACTCTGGCCCTGCAGGTGTCTTTAGTGTTTCATCCTTGTTTCAGTTCTAGCCAGGGAACTTCAGTCTTCAGTAGAAAGGGAGAGTATACTCTCAGAGACGGAGGGTGGCTGACTTAGAGACAGAAATCCCTGACCCTGGTCCCTGATTGGTCCATCCTTATGCAAATGAGGACTTCAAATCCTCACAGTTTGGTCCGAAAGACACTGTCCTGGTTGGTCAGAATAGAGCCACTCTGATTGGTTGGTGAAGATGGTGATGGGGAAAGCCTCTGTCCTATTAGTTGAAATACAATTCCAGGAACTCCTTTATAAGGGCTGGCTCAGATGGCAGGAATACAGAGCAGAAAAATAGTTCAGTGCAGAAGGCAGGCACCTGAGTGCAGCCTTCTCCTTGAAATACAGTTTGTGTGATAGGTCCCTGTGTAGAAAAGACTGGCAAGCTCTGCGTTTTTGTTCTTTTTTTTTAAAATTTGAGCCCGATTAGCCCCCAGGCACCCTTTCTCAGGGTCCACAATATACTTGAAATAATACACAAAAATCTTATTTATATCTGACTTTTTTCACTCAACACAGCGCATTTGAGATTCATCCTGTTGTACCCAATAAAGCTGTGATGAACATTCTGGTAAGATTTTTTTGATGGGCATAAACTCTCATTTCTTTGGGGTAAATACCAATGAGTGGATTTGCTGGGTCACACGGTGAGCACGTTTACTTCCATTAGAAGCTGTCAAACAGTTATTCAAGGAATATACTAGGTTGTGTTCCATCTGGGTTATTTTTAAATGAATAGGCCCAAACAGGACTATCTGAGTGGGATATGTTTATCAGCGTTTCTTTTGAGCAGAGTGTCCCTGTGGCCAGGCTGAAACTGGAAAAGTGGCGTTTGTGCTGACTGTCACTACCAGAACCAGTAAGTAGAGACAAGGATTGAATCTTTATGGGCACTTTATTCAGATGCCAGCAATTTGAGAAGACAGCAGGTTATGTACCCTAAAAAAAAACACCACCCCAGAGCAACCCAAGTCTTAACATCTCATTTCAAGCTGATGTCGGAAAAAGGTTCATCAGATAAGAGTTGCAGTGGGACAGCAGTTTTCCTTGTACTTCTGTATCTGCTGATCAACAACTCTTTATTTGCATCGCAGAAGTTCCCTCCCTGGAACACAGCAGCTCAGATACCATCTCCATCAGTGGCTTGCAGACACCCTCCGGCACAAAGGTCGAATTGCCTGTGACCTCCTGGAGTCACAGGTCCTACATTCCAGTTCCTGAAACAACAGCTTCTGCATGCATTAATCACTTAAGCCTATCAACTATAACTAAGGCTAAAAACTTTTTTTTTTAATCTTTAACTCTTGAGTTCTCCTATCAGAACTTGTATCTTTTTTTGGAGTTAACATTAAAAAAATCTCCTTTATGAGATTATTGGATGCCAGGGCTGTCCTGTCATCAGAAGACTGTCATCAACGTGGCAGTCTTTATAATTCTAGAATGTGGAGCTATTCATGCAGCCTCTGTTTTTACAGTCTCCCAGGTGATTCTGGTGAGCACTCAAGTTTCAGAACCAGCCATTGCCAAAGTTGAGACATTGTCAATTTTCATGATCCTGCCCCCACCCCCAAATTGCCTCTGATATCTGTCTTTTCTTTAGATAGCCAGCAGTTGCCTGGTCCATCCATTTATTTCTTTGAAAAACAATGATAATTGCTCCTAGTGGCTGCTGTGACAATGTAATAGACATGCAGAAATTCTCTAACAGTTCCAGTTCTGCACCCCCAGGCAGAAAGTTGGCCTTGTGGATTATTTTTCATGTAGCTCTACATTTTCACTCCTGTCCTTGTCCTAGGCTTCGAAAACCCCACAGTGGGGATGGCAGGGAGTCTTTGCTGAAGTGAAGGTTCAGGGAAGCGGAAAAACCAAGCACTGGATAATTTCTACTCCACCCAGTGGCCTTCACCCCATTCTCCAGCAATCTTCTGAGTAATTTTCAACGTGTGCTCCCCAGACCAGAGCAGCACCTGGGAACTTGTGGGAAATGCAAATTCTTGGGCCCCACCCAGAACTGCTGAATCAGAAACTCTGGGGGTGAGACTCAGCAATCTATGTTTTGATAAGCATCCTCCCCACCTCCCGCGTGGTTCAGATGCATGCTGGAATATGAGGCTACTGTCATTTCCTGAGCTCACTGGAGTTGAGACTTTGCTGGGTTTCTCTGATGGCTGTTGGCTAATGTGTCACCAGTGCGGATAGGAAATAACAACTGGTAGTGGTCACTTTGTGTTAATCACTTCATCATGATGACCATGCAAGAGCCTGAGCAAGACGCTTGGCAGCACAAGAGCCATGTGCTGGCCTGATGCTCAAGAAGAGGCTCCCCAGATCAGAGCTGCTGCCAAGTTTGCTGAGATGTCTACACTGGTGTGATGCTTTTTCAGTGTGAGGGGCTGCCCCCTGGGGGAGCAAGAGCTTAGGCAAAGAACTGCATAGCCCCATTTAAAGATTTCATACTCAAGGAGGGGAAACGCCAGGTAGGTAGCTGGTGAGAATTCAAGAACTTCCAAGTCATTCTCCATCCACCTACCCTGAGGGGGTGCAGTGTCCAAGGCTTCGATTAGTGTCACTGTCTGACCACAACTCATTTACACCGGTGTGATTAGGATGACATATCTGGTCAGATGTAATGACAAGAGTTGACTCTGTATTAGTTGGTGCAAGTGACAGAAACAAAACTGTTTTGGTTGCAAGTGACAGAAACTAGACTCAAGCAAAAAGAATTCAATGACTTGTGTAACTGTGAATAACTGTGCAATGCAGACAGGAAACCTATTTCAGACACAGTTGGATCCAGGTACTCAAATCAGGCAGTCGGGACCTCTGCCTCGTGGTTTCAGACCCTGCAGGGTTTGCTTTTCTCTCAGGCAGGCTCTCTCCTGACGTCTGGCAGCACGTAGCTCCCCTGGGCTAATGATCCCTTCTCATTACAAGGGTACCTGGTTCCCATCGGTTCTGGCACGGTGTTCACCTGCTTAACATGTTGTAACTAGATATCACAGTTTGGGAGGTGCAGACAACAGATTTATTTTCTCAGTTTTGGAGGCTAGAAGTCCAAGATCAAGGTGCCATTGGGGTTGATTTCTGGTGAGGCCTCTCTTCCTGGTTTGTAGACAGCCACCTTCTCACTGTCTCCTCCTATGGTCCTTCTTCTCTGAGTGAAGAGAGAGTGAGAGTGAGAGCGAGAGAGAGAGAGAGACAGAGAGAGAAATATGGCATCTCCTCCTCTTGGATTAGAACCCCATCTCCAAATACAGTTACATTGGGGGTTAGGGTTTCAACACATGAATTTCATGGAGGGGGAGGGGATACAATTTAGTCCATTACGGGACTTCTCATTGGCTCAAATATGGGTCATGGCTCCGCCTTTCAACCAATCATTATACCCAGAGAGGTGGACCACTTCTATTGGACCGGCCAAGGTCCATTTGGGCATGGAGCTGGGGGTGAGTAGTTCTCCAGAACCTTAGGAACTGAGTGGGGGAGGGGTGATTCTCCCAAGAAAAACTAGGGTGCAGATCCCAGAAAAGGGAATGAATATTTGACAGTGTTATGGAGTGAATATGTACCCTGACCCCAATCCCAATGTTGAGGTCCTAACCTCCAGTGTACTGTTTTGGAGACGGCGCCCAAGGTTGGGTAAGGTCATGAGGCTGGAGTCTCCATAATGGCTTTAGTGCCCTTATAAGAAACACCTGACCTCTCTCGCGCCCCCTCTCCCCCTCTTACAGCAAGGGCAGCTTATCTGCAGGCCAGGAAGACCCCTCTCACCAGAGCCCAAGATGGCTGCACCCTGACCATGGATGGCCCAGGTTCAGGACTGCGAGAAAATAAATTTCTGTCATTGAAGGCACCCAGCATACGACATTTGGTTTGTTAGCACAGCCCAAGCTAAGACAGAAAGGCAAAAGCAGCAGGTCTCCATGGCACTTTCCAGGGAGCTGCTTTTTAAGTCCTTTTCCAGTGAATTTTTTATTAACCTCTGTGTTCCTATTTGTGAAGTGGGCTGATACCACTTGTCTTTGAGGTCCAAACCAAAATGTATTTGGAAATGTTAAGAAAGGTAATAAAACAACATACAAATGTAGGGAATGATTACCTTCCTGTGCTAATGTTTTCTACCACACTTGGCATTTCTTCTATGAAGTTCTCAGGAGGCGGGGGCGGAAGGGAGGAGAGGGCAGGAGAAAGGAGGCTCTCTTTCCTAATTTATCCATGAAATCTTTCACAAATAAGATGAATGACGGCCAAAGATGTCTACACTTCCCTTCGAGAGGAGACGAGGGCAATGCATCGAGACCCCTGAATGGTTTTCATGCAATTGCTCTGGCCACTTGTCCGCCTTTTCCCACTAACAGTGAGGATCCTGATTTTTCCGACCTGCTGAAACCACTGCCTTCTCCTGTCTTTTATTTTAAAATAGGTGTTATTTCCTGATCATGACTCTATTTCCTCCTGCTCATAGGAGAAAACTGGGGGCGGGGCTCAGAAAAACAAAGAAAACAGAAACTACCCCCATGATCCCACCGTTCTTTACAAGTGGGTTTGCTTTGCCTTTTGTAAACTTACAGCTATACCACAAACATTTCCCATGAAAAATTCCTCGCTAACAGTATTTGGCAGCAGCATCGATTTTATTGCATGTGTGTACAACTCACTTTTCTCCATTACGTATTTTTAGAAAGACAGCCCTTGAACCACCGATCTTCCATTTAATCACCACTCTTGCAACTGTGGTCCAGCACAGCTTGAGAAGTGTATTCAGGAGAGAAAGTTCAATCATTAATGATGGTGCTAACCAATCCTGATTCTGGATATATTTGGGAGCGGGGGTGGGTTGTAGTGCGTTAATTTCTAAAGGTGTGTTCAGTGGCTTTAATTGTTTAAACATTCTCCTACTGGGAGGGTTTTAGGCTGATCCTGTTTTCTATTTTCACCTGTTATACATAAGACCAGGATTAACACCATTGTGCATGAATCTTCGACTCCTAAAAGAGAGATTCCCGACTTCAAGGGAATGAATGTTTTTTTCCAGGCTCGGCATACATATTGCCAAACAGATTTCTGGAAGTGTTGTACCACTTCATCCCCACACCCTGTACGTGTAGTTTCCACCTGGTTCCTTCCTTCACGGGACTGATGCTTTCAGTCAGCCTGGCAGAGGAGCTGGGCCCAGGACTGAGGAGGCCTCCATGGTAGCCCGAGCTGTTCTCATCCCTCGCTGTGTGACCTTGGACAAGTCGCTGGCCACTTAGTGGAGACTCAGCGGTCCTCATCAGGTAAACGGGGCTGTGGACCCCTGTTTTATCTAAGGCAAAGATGTTCTGAGGATCGACTGACATCACGTTTGAAAACTGACTAGTCAGGTGTAAACAGGTAGGTTTGATCGTATGAAATCGCCATGTTCGTAGGCCAAAGAGGCAAATATTGGCTATTTCACTTGGTTCAACCTACTACTGTATCATTAAATGGTTGGAAGTTGCTAGGCGATTGGTCATTCATACATTCCAGAAACCAATCAGCAGTTGTGCGTTTTCCCAGGTACCTAGCTCACTAACCACCTGGCAGGTCTTTTATGAAGCGCTTTTCTGACAATCTACAACCTACTTCCGAGCACCATACACGGAGCCACAGATTCAGCTCCTCGCCTGCAGGCCCCTCTGTAGTGCCCAGAACCCTCCCTTGGCTAGATTCCCCGCCCTGCGCTTCCCCCACCAGCTCCCGCACATCTCCTGGGCAAGCACTATTCTGACAGCTCCGGCTGCAGCCACACTCGGGCTCTCCCTCTCTGTAGGTTTATCTCATCCTTCAGTCTTCTGGGACTCTTCACGAACTTCCCCGTATCTTCACCGCTGCGGGTGTTTATTGAACACATACTCTGTTCCACGCAGTGTGCTGAGCTCCAAGGGGGAGCTGGGAACGAAAGGCCACCATCCTGACTCTCCAGAACGTCACACACCAGATGGGAGACAGGCGGCAGCAACCGCTCTGACAGCATGGCGGGTGGGAGAAGGGCTGTTGTGAACATTAAAAAATACACTGCCTTATTTTTCCTTTTAAAAATCAACTTTATCAAGGTGTGATTTCCACAAAATAAAATGCACCCACTTTAAGGAGACAGTGTGTGAATTCTAACAATTCTGACAGGCACACGCAAGCCCCACCACAGTTGAGATGTAAAGTATTCCTTCCACTTGAGGACGCTCCCCGTGCCCCTCCCGAGCCGGTCCCTTCCACCCCCCACCCCAGGCAACCACTGGTCAGCTTCCTGTCACTGCAGATTTGTCTTCCCTGTCCGTGGACTTCATATAAGTAGAACCAAACATATATTTTGGTCTGGCCTGTTTCACTCAATACGCTATTTTGGTGGCTCCCCCACACTGGTGCAGGCACCCGTGCTTCGCTCCTTTTTTCATCGTCAGCAGTGTTTCCTTGTGCAAACACACCGCCGCGTGTCTGTTGACCGCTGGGGTAGTCATTTGGGGTGTGTTTAGTTTGGGCCCATTATGAACAGAGCTGCCGCGCATTCTCCTGCATGAGTCTTCCTGTGGACATGTTTGCCTTGAGTAAATACGTATGAATGGAATTGCTGGGTCGGACTATAAATGTACGTTTAACTTGATGAAACATGCAATTGTGGATGAAAATGGTCAGTCCCACCAGCCATGTCCAAGAATTCCAATGGTTCACAGCCTCACTACCACTCGGTATTGAGGCCTTTTCAATTTTAGCCATTCTAGAGGGTGTGGCACAGCATCTCAATATAGTTCTCATTTGAAAAAAAAAATGTACCATCTTTGATTCATTTCTAAGCTCTTTTTTTCTGTTAGGAGTTTAGGGCTAACCCTCACCGGATAGGGTCAATGTTCTTTAGCACTTAATGGCCGACCTCCTGCCAGAGAGGGAGGCTGCTTTTCGGGAGGGACTGTGTGTCTTTGAGGCAGAAGGTGGAGTTCTCTTTAGGTTAAAATGGTTGGAGGCCAGATTGTTTCATGTTTCCTTCTTCACAGGGAGCTTTCCCATGGCAATGACCAGTCAGGTCACAGAAACTCCTCTGAGAACCCATCGTTCCAGCTGCTGCCCTTTCTAGAATCTTCCATGCTATCACCACCGCCCTTAAACAATAGTCTTGGGAAGGGTTGAATCACTCTCTCAAGGGGATTTTTTTTTTTTTGAGAGATAGAGGGGAAGAGAAGGAGAAAGAGAGGGAGAGAAACATCGATCAGTGCCTCTCACCCGCAACCCGACTGCAGACCAAATCCACAACCTAGGCAGGCGTGTGCACTGACTGGGAGTCAAACCAGGGACCTTTGGCTTTGTGGGATGATGCCCAACCAACTGAGTCATGCCAGGCATGGCAGTGGGCTCTTAAATTTCCTTTTTAAAACCTTTCTTTTGATAATGAGTCCTGGTGCTAATGTGGATTTATCCCACCATTACTGTCATCTACCGAAGGCCCTGTGGTGGCTTACTATTTGAAAGTAAATTGGAACCAATATTTTATGCTGCTGCTTGAAAGCCATTTGCCAGGATGTCCTGTGTATCGGTTAGGATGGATACTGTTGCAGGTAACAGAGGTTAGTTGAAACAAAGCGGGTATGATTGCTCAGGTTAATGCAAAGCCCACAGTGTGCCGGCATGCGGGGCTGAGTGAATACAGTGGCTCAGTGATGTCATCAGGATGAAGCTACTTTTCTCCGCTTTTCTCTTCCTTCTTGTTGCTGCTGTCACCCCATGGCTGGCTCCCCCTTGTGGTCACAATATATTGCTAACAACTTCCTGCACACATATGTCCTCAGAACTTCCTTCCAGAACTTCTGAGCAAGCCTTGGGTCACATACCCACCCCTGAACCAATCAGGGGGCCTAATGGGTAGAATTACTTCGAGCCATGAGCTCCATTCCTAGAGTCACAGTGGAGCCGGCTTCCGGGAAGTAGCTGGCGCATAAGTGGGTGGTGGAGATACTGAGTAAAAACCACAGTGGTTAGATACACGGGCGGATGATAGAGCGGTGTGGCGGAGGCAGCGACAAGGTCTGCTACATTCTGGATTTGCTTACTCTGAGCATTATTTGAAAAACCTGCCCCTGACACGGGCATTTCTAAAAAAATACCTTCTGAATGAAGTGTTCCCTCAGCCAATGTCTTTCTCACCCCTGGCCATTCATTCCTAAGTGTCTGCAAAGTCACCGCCTCTGTGTGCCCAAGCCAGTTCCCTGGAACCCTATCTTCTTTTACGTATACACCACACGCCTCAATTTACCGGCTCTCCAACTCATCACAGTCTGCAGTCTTCCCGATGGTCCTACGTCATCGCCACTGGTGCACTTACCTCACCTTCCCTCCCAGCTGTCAGCTTCCAGTTCGCATCAGGCAGAACGCTGGCAGGAGAACCTTCGCGTGAGGCCAAGTTAACAAACGCTTGTTGGGTCGTCACCTTTTCCAGTGTGTCTGTGCACACCAGGCCTGATATGCCCGGATTATTATTTTTTGTGTGTGAAAAATCATCTTTCAGCTAAAATACTAATTGTCCAGGTGACAGAAATAGAAACTCTGAAATTGATTTTCTCCTACCCAGGGCTGCATCTTCAGTTAGTGTTTTTAATGGCCTGCGCTCTACACAGCAATATTTTATGTCTTTAAAATCTTTGGTGTGCTGATACCCGGAAGGGACTTTCCTAAGGAAGGGTGCAATTTAAAGATGCACAAAAAGAATTGATATTGAACATTCTTATCTCCAGCTTCTCTTGTAGTTTTTTCAAATATTGGCTCAATATTTATCTTTGGGGGGCTCTGAGTTGGAAACGGAGCCATGGAGAGGGATGAATTGCTTAAAGCGTTTCATTGATTGGCCACAAGCGGGCCAATGCATCCAAAGGAAAACCCACCCAAATCCATCAGCGCAACACGCTGGGTTTGGAAGGGCTGCGAGGTGAATGCACACGGCGCTTGCAGATGGCAGAGGAGAGTTCGAGTGCATACAGACCATCCCTGTTCCAACCTTTTCCAGAAACCCGTTCTTCTGGTTACGCGGGCTGTGCTGCAGGTGGCTTTGTGTTTCCTTTCTTTCTTAAGAGAAAAATGAATGCAAACCCAGTTCAAATCTTATTGCTTCATCTGAACAACAGACACTCATTCTGTTGTCTAAAAACTCACATTTAGAAATTTTTCTTGAACAAAGGCTCTTGGTAGTCAAAAGAGGAAATACTAATTCCCTTTTGGTTAAAAATACATGCTGGAGTTTTTTTGTTTGTTTGTTTTGCTTTGTGTTGTGTTTTGGTGACCTCTCAGAGCACCCCACAGGGTCATGGTCCTGAAAAACCACAGGTAGAGACGGGACAGCAAGTGACCCTGCAAGGACACAGTCAAGTCACCATTCTCTCGAAATAGGTCTGTTTGGTGTTACCGGCTCCAGAAAGACCTACATTTGTCGTCCATTTGGAATATATCTCCAAGTGGTTTACGGAACACTTTACCCCAGAAGTTGCTTCCTTGAATGCAGGCAGGGTTATAGAAATCACACACCCACGTGGGGAGACAGAGAGAAGAGAGAGACATAAAAGCAGGTTTCTTTCCTGATGACTGTTTCCAGAAACAGATCTTTGGAGGCAGTTTTTCTGCCTTTTATTGAGACTTGATTGCAATATAAAGTACTTTAAAAAAACGCATGGAGTACATGGAAGATGAATATACCTCTGTGTGAGTGATGAACAGAGCAGAGCACACAGACTCTGATGAGTTGTCTCTGCTTTTCTTGCAAAATGAGCGAGTCACAGGCTGTCTCGGTGATGCCCGGGAATGCAGCTCCAAAGAGATCACAGCGCTGATCACCTGCAGGTCTGCGTGGCTAATGCTCGACCTTCACGTTCGGCTACACGTTGGACTCAGAGCGGCTGCCTGTGCCCCCCAGCACCCACCCTTCCCCACACATTCGTACCCCACACCGCCTCTCATTTGTGATGCCCCCAGCGCACTGCCTCTTTGGGCCCACAACTCAAGGACATTCTTCACTGTTTCTGTCCAAGTCTGGGGTGGGTGGCTGTTGTTAGACACTTAAGGAATGTCCCCTCTCCTGGATAGGGGGAGACAGAACTTGGATAAGGAGTTGGAATCCCATAAACAGGAAGACAACACAAACAAGAGGAAAAACAGCTCTGTCAAACCGGAGCGGAGGTCTCAGGGGGCGTGTCTGCAGAGTGAGTACGAGGCTGAAACTCTCTTTGCTGTCATCAGCTATACTAACGTTTCTGTGGTTTTTTGTTTTTCAAAAAAAGCTCATGTTGAAAAATCACCCAAAATACACTGCTGTTGGAAGAACCGTCCTGCTTAAAAACACTTCCTCTAAGTGCACAGGTGCCTTGCTGACTGGGTCCTTCCCCCCCATCCCTCGCCCCCAGGCTGATAACATCTAACAATGTTACAAAGTATCAGTGCTGGACACTGGAGCTCTGAGAACTTTGGTCTGGTATTTCCTACAGAATATGGTACATGTGCCACTGTGGGCAGCCAGATGATTTTAAGGTACATGCAAGTATTTATCCTCTTAATGATTGTGCACTGACTTTAATATTATTAGAAAAAAAAATACCACTCGCACAGCAGTCACTGGACTCAGCAGCACCATTTAGGGAGAGCTCACTACCAAGCTCCAAGGCCAATGTCT
>PVKM010036177.1:0-14900 GCA_004027735.1 Carollia perspicillata
GAAGACAGCGGACATCGCTGTAGGTCCCACTAGTGAGGTCGAACTTCCACAGGGGAGATGACCCTCCAAATGCAGGAACAGTTAGGAGACATGGGGGATGGATTCAGAAGTTTCAGTATGCAGTTAATGGCAGACTGAGAAATAGAGAAATTTCAGAAAGTGAAAAATAAAGAAAGCCACGATAGCTGACAGCGGTTTTGAGATGACCTACCCAGGAATGAGAATGAGATGGAAATAAGATTTATCACTGGCACCTTTTGTTTCATCAAGACAATGAAGATTATCTCTAAAGTAATGAGAAGTAGTTTTTGAACCACAACAAAAAAGCTATTTCCAGCCCGTTATCATTCAAGTATGAGAACCAGACAAAGGGATCTTCCAGAATGAAGAGTCTCGGAAACCGTGCCGCTCTGTGGTCCAGGTGAGTAAGGAATCCAAGAGGTCGGGCTAAGAGGGTCACAAGGCCACCCACAGCTCCTTCGATTTCTTCCTGAAATCTCACTCGAATCACTGAAGCTATTTGAAAAGCAAAACCCTTCAAAAATAGGGCAAGTGGGAGAAAACCATAGCAGAATGGTGAAGGCTGTCAATCAAATGGACGAGGAGTAAACTAAACTATTTTTGAGACTTGATATAACCGAATCCCAAACAAGCAGGAGGGAAAGCCAAGAGCAAGCCCAGATGATATCGAGAGCTCCAACAGAGTCAATAATTGTGGAAACTCGGCGTGCAGAAGCCAGTTTGAAGGGAAGAAACTAAATGAATGAGCCTTGATTTAAACTTGATTTAAGAAGCAGTCAGATCCTCGCACCAGCCGGGTTAGCTGGCTGCCAATCCTCCCCTCATGCTGGCACAACACTGGAGTCTGCACTTTGAGAAAACACAGCCCAGCTCTGCATACCAGTGGGTGTTGGGCAGAGCGAGGACAGGAGTCGGAATACTAAAATCAGGGAGCTTAATCCCGTGGCTGGGTCCTGGCTGTGGATAACCGCTATCCTATTTTTCTGTTCAGCTCCAGGAATGATGGCAATTAGCTTTTCACCCACTAAGCAAGAGACTAGTAGAGTTTTCTTAGGAAATTGGCTGTGTGGACAGGAAAAACCTAAGGAAATCAGCACACGTAGGCTCCCCACTAGCTGGCCCAACCAGATCCCTCACAGCCTATGCGGCACTGTGCTGCACTCAGAGCTTCAGGTGAGCCTTGCAAGGGTGACTCTGATATAACATCTGCAAATCAATGTCCCCCAACAGTGCAGGGCAGCTTATAATGCAAAATACAGGCACCAAAGTAGATATAAAAATACAACCCAGAAAATAAGCAGAGACCATGCCAAGAGAAAAACACGTTCTTCTCCACTTTCAAATAAGCAAACATTGCAAACATGCAACAGAAATAGGATGCTGATGAAGAAACCCTGGGTGCTCTGAAAGGAGGCCTGGACATTATTTTTAAAAAATAATACAGCAGAAAGGAACACTAAGGAGTTTAGAAAATAGCATTGAGAGACTCTCGCACAATGCATAGCAAAACAATTAAAAAGAGAAAGAAAGAGATGGAACACAGGAAAGCAAAGATGAAGTCAGGGACCAGTCGAAGACGTGCAATGGAGGTACATGAAGCCGGTAACTGGGCTGTAGATCCTCATGACACCGAAGGAAGGTAACCGCGAGGCTCCTGGAGCCAGTCTGCGGACAGGGTGGAGGACGAGGGGCGGAAAGTTGCACAGAGTCTTGTCAGAGAAGAAACAAGGGAGAACACCCGCCTTTAGTACCTTCCCAGGCCGCAGCAAAGCCATATAAAGTGAAAATGAAAAAGGCCATCCTAAGAGTGAGCAATTAACAAGCCATTGGTCATTCAGGCCTTGGCAAGCTCGGCACCATAGCAGTTACAGGGACAGCATCCAGAGGGCTGAGACTGGGCCCTGGCTGCTAAACCGGAAAGGGAGAAAGCAGTGGTGGGCGACTCCACTGCACTCTGCTTCGAGGGCTGCGGGTGTGAACAGGGTTGCACGGTGCCGCTGGATCTGTGCGGTGTCCCATTGGCCAGAGAGAGCGGTGGCTTGGGAAAGTTTAGCCTAGATGAATGGTTACTGAAACCCATGTCTCACACCCCTCGTGAAGGAAAGTTTCCTCAGAAACAAAACAAAAACACAGGGAGGAATGGCCATATCCCACAGGGGAGGGCGTCTCAGAGCTTTCCTTGTCAGAACCACCGGGCCTTCCTCCTCCCAGGCTCCACCTTGGACATAGCAGTGTCCTGCCCTCCACCAGTAGAACGTCTCTGAGCCCCTCTGTAGGTCGAAATGGCATAAAGTGAAGAAGCAATTACCTTAGGATGCATCTTGCTCACGGATGTACAATATTAACCGATAAAGCACAGATGTTCACAGACCCACTTCCAAGCTCTGGCAGCTGGGTGCTGAGGTGCTGAGTGTGAAAAGGGACACTACTGCTGCAAAACAAAGGCTCCACGCCACGCTCACTTATTTTTTTGTAAAAGTGAACATCCACTTTGGATTTCTTTAGGTTTACATACATAGGGGCATCAGTAGTAAAAGTGAAGCAGTGTAACGTGAACTTCGGAAAGGCCGGGGAGATAGCTGTGCCGGGGACAAAGTTATTCATGTGCCCTGGATAAAGTTAGCTCTGGAACATTTCTGGGGTCTTCCCCACTAAGTTCCCTTTGGGCCATCTTTCCAGTTGCATACCACAGCCTTTTGAACCTCAGCCCTGGTTCTTCTTACACTTTCAGACCTTCCCACTTCTTGACCCACCTGCATTGATACCTGGGACATCAGCAGCCTTGTGCCTTCTGCCCCGTGGGAGCAGCAGAGCCCGCCCCTCAGTTAACCCAGCAGCTAGAATCCAGTGCAAGTTCAAGACCTGACCTGCCTGAACAAGAAGCCAAAGGACAAGAATGGGAGGGAGCAAATGGTAGAAAGGGTGTGCCTAAGAAGAGGGGTGTTCCTCTACCTTGTCTCAGCTACTAAGAGGGTGCTATGCGATGATCAACGCTCAGCAGGGTGCCTGGCGTATGGTAAGCAGAGAAGTCCTTTCTTTAGGTGACTGAAGTTGTTGTTTGGACAGACCCACCAGTTCGCCTGCCATCAGTCACAGCGAAAAAGCAGCAGCCAAAAAGAGGCAAAGGCAAGGCCCCCACAGCCCTCATTGTGTGCTCTGCTACTTGCATGCATTTGTCATTTCCCTAATCTTCCTGATAATGCTGCGCGTCTCCAATTCACCCTACGTTTTCTGATGATGAAAATGAGGCTTAGAGAAGCAAGAGACTTGCCGGGAGCTATTAAGTGCCTGGGCCAGGATGTGAACCAGCCGATCCACTTCCACACCTTGAGGGAAGCATTTCACAGTTGATGGAGATGCAACCCGAAGCACCTCATTTTGAAGACATTTGCTTTTCCCATTAAGGTAACCTTCTAGAACCAGATGCACCATCCACGGGCTGAATTGGAACCAGCCGACTAGTCTTCAGGCGTTGAATGAGCAGAAGGTATTCTAGGGGCACTTGGTCCTCCCCTCTCCTCCTGGGAAGGAGCTATCAGATTACAGAATTTGGCCTGGAGGCATGCGTTCCCCTCCCCTCTTCCATTTCTCCCTAAATTAGTTTTCATTTCAGAACAGTCATTAGCTGAGCTCTGGGAATGAAGAGTAAAAAATCCCCCCTCACCTTGGAGTCCTCACTGGCAGCAGTTCCTTGAAACTCTGGCAATCAGAGCGCCATTTAAGCATCAAAACCTCATCAATTAGGCCTCAATGTACCAGCATCACGTGGCCGCAGGTCACGCTGAGCGGGTCGCGGAGGAACACCAGCGGCCTCATTACAGGCCTGGAGCTTTTGTGAAATTCCTGAATACGCAGCACATAGAGTGTCTGCCGAAGGACTGCATTTTATTTTTCTGGCTTTAACAACCGCTTTTACGGACAATTTAACACCGTGGGTTGCCAGCTGTGTTAATGTCTGACCCCCTTCTTTCAGATGTCAGCCTTGTGAAATGGCCTCGGATGCAGAGTCTATGGTGGCCCCTCTTCCCGAGGAAACTACGCCTTTCTTGCCATCGGGACCCACACTCCACAGCAAGGACAAAGAGAGAGTCTCACCCCACCCAGTTGGTGCCCTCACACACACACGCCTGTATACACTCTTGCACGCACACTCTTGCACACACTGCTACCTAAACCCCTGGCGGAAGTGCTAATTCTTAAGGGTAGAGCAAACAACTAGATGCTTCAAATCTGCATTCCCATCACTTCCTGGATTACCGAGAAAGGTTACTACTTCTGGCGGTGGGGGGGAGCGGGCGGGGGGCCGGGCACCATATGCTCAGAGCCTAGGCTGCCTGTTGGGGTGGAAGAGGGCAGCAGATGGGGAGGGAGAGGGTAGTTTGGGTGTCAGTTACTCTATGCCGCCTCTACATCGAGGGGTCGTTTCAGCAGGTGGCGCAGCTCCAGATGAGTGAAGTCCACATCGAGGGTATTGCCCGGCTGCTCAGGATGAGCCTTATGCCCTGGGACCAACCCTGGTCCCAGGCTTGCTGCTCAACATTAGAGGTCCAGGGACTGAGTTGTGGCAGTTTGCTCAGTGCTGCTTAGGTTCTAGGGGCAGTGAATATACTGACCAAGTTCCTGAGGATCTTCTTAAGACAGGAAGTTAGAATGGGGAACCAAGGCCTGAAGCTTAACCTTCCGCTTTTCAGCCTTGGCTGGAACATCACAGCCTCCCAGCCATGACCTTCATTGACTATCTGTTTCCTGCTTCCCCCTCCCCAATTTCCTACAATGAAGACAAACAAAACTAGTCTCAACTAGGTTCAGGAAACACATTGACCTAAGAGTGACCAACAGGGTCATTATAATATCTTTATAATAAATGTGCATTAATGGTTTTGGGACCACCCCCCACCTTGCCCCAGTCACCATTACAGTCCAGGAGGACCAAAAAAGAAATCTCTAAAGTGGAGGGAAAAGGATGAGCCCCATCACCAGTCACCCCCAGGGTCAGCAGCTAAGGATCACTTTGTCCCCACACCTTGCTCAGGATTAGTTAACAACCTCCCACCCAGGCCCTATGGGGGCGTTTCCTTCTCTGAGGTCACAGGCTCTCACTTCTCAAGTGTGGACTCTCACTGTAATAAATTCACTGTGCTTCACCCAATCTTTCTGTCAAGCTCTCGAATCTTTCCTTGAGTCCTGACAAGAACCAAGGACCCCTGTATCGGGTCGAGGTCACCCTTGGCCTTGCTGGGTGTCACCAGGCATTGTACTGATTCGCCAGACTGCCCATACGTTAATGTACAACGGAAAGAATGGTCAGCGTCTTCTCTACTCTCTACCCTCAAGTAAAGCAGGAGGGAAAAAAGGCAGAAATGGGCTTGACATCTATTTCAAAGCCATTAACATACTGTAATCAGGAAACTGGAAACTGCAATTCCACCTAGAGAAGCTTCAAGAAAATCATTAGGGTTATACACAAGGAGTTAGAGGGAGTGTTGCTTACACAAAGCTAATATTTTGACAAGAAAACCCCTAAGTGTTCATAAACAGAAAACTGACTTTAAAAATTGATTTAGCCCCGCATTTATGCTTTAGCTTACTGTTCATGCCATGGAAACATAGTATGACTAAGTTAAACAGTGGCGATAGGCTTCATTTCCTTGTGATAAGTCAGACAAAACTGAAAATCTCTGCTGCAGAAAAAAAAATTTGGATAAAATGTATATCGAAGAGCTCTTAAAGGCCTATAAAAATGAACCACCAAATAAAATGAGCATTTATACTGCTCCAATTGTAGTTTAAATTATGAATCCCCACTAAAAGAAAGCAGGACTTCTTGAAAAAAAAAAGCTGGTTCTAAGTCTGGGGCAGGACATGTGCAAAATGATCCTGGAACATCTCGGGCCCCATTGAAAGGGCTTTGGAGGCAACTTGAAAAGGCTCCCAGTGGCCAACAATGGGGCGAGTGATTTTTGCTTCATGAAGGACAAGATTTTCAATTTAAATTGATCAAATCTGTTTAAATCTACGAGTTTCTGCTTCTATACACACTACTCATGTGTGTATATTTAAACTGCACATGTGACATATGAAATATAATAAATATAAAATTATGTATATATACCCCCAAACTAATTGGTCACCTTTGGGAGGATGAGAAATTAATGCACTATAGTAAAAACTGGTATGTAAACAAATCAGGCATGTTTACACCTTTCCCTTGGAAACTGTACCACTAAATAACCAGCTAGTTGATGAAAAGTATCTCTTTATAAAAGATTCCAATCAATAAATGCAAAAGAAATGGTAAAATGAGAACATCATCGACACCCCCAATTAATGAGTACATCAACGCACTGAACGTAAACAGATGTTAATGTCAGATAAAGAAAGATGACCAGACAGTATGTGGCACCTGAGAAAGAACACGCCGCAACCTAAAGACCCGCCAAAGACAGGGAACCTGCACCTGAAGCCGCCCCGGGGTCCAGCTAGCAACTTGCAGGAAACACAGAGAACAGAGGAGCGTGTTGAACATCCCCGTGAGTACATAATCAGCAAAATCCATGCTGTGGACTTTCGTTTTCAATATTTGAATTCTAAGGACAAGAAAGGGCTGTAGGGGAAAACCTGTAAATTATAAAGACATTCAAAGACATATCAAATAAAAAATGGGCCCCGGCCAGGTGGGTCAGTTGGCTGGAGCGTTGTCCTGTACTCTAAAATGTTGTCAGTTCGATCCTCACTCAGGGCACTTACCTGTGTTGCAGGTTTGATCCCTGGCCCGGGCATGTATGGGGGGCAGCTGATCGATGTTTCTCTCTCGACTCACATTGATCTCTCTCTCTCACTCTTTTCCTTCCTCTCTCTAAAATCAATGAACATATACTCAGGTAAGGAATGAAAAAAAATGGCCATGATTAAATTTTAATGTTTATGAATGCAGCTTTGGGTGATTACATTATATAGAGATGCCAGAAGTGATTACTATAACAATCAGGACTTTTTGGCAAGACCATCAAGATTTGTGATTAATAGAAAGCAGATGGAGACAGTGGTAAAGTCCTATTTCTTGACCTAAGTATATGTTTAAGATTGCTTATACATTAAACTGTATATTTTTATTCAGCATTCTACATTTGTTTTCGACTTTGCTATGAAGGGTTCAAATACACTAAATGCATCACTAAGTTGGCAATAAACAAGGGAAATCCTAAAGGTCCAAAACTGGATTTAAAAAGAGAACTCACAGAGGTCGATGAGTTAGCTAGCTTTCAGCCTGAGGGCAAATAATGAATCTTAATGTTTGTTAGCCTCTCTGTTTGGAGGGCAACTTGAGGCACTGATTGGTGTTATCCCAGGGCCCCTGTCAGAAGCAAATTAAAATCCTCTCAGAAAGAGCAGCTCAAATCAGGCATCAGAAAGTTCTCACAGGTAAAGGTCCAAAGAGCAAAAATGCCAAAACCCACAAGAAACAGGGAGCCATGACTAGGAGAGAGCAGACTTAAATTGCAAAGAATTGAGAAAAGGCATCTAAAAGAAAATAACAGATAATAAGTATGCTTCATATGTTTTAAGAAAGCAAAGTACTGAACATCTTACCTACTAGATTTTTTAAAACATTGAGCATATTTCTAGATGTAAAAGATAAATAAACCAAAATGGATGACATGGAGGCAGGACATCCGACTTCAAGTATGATGAGATACCCTCTGGCAGAGCAATGTTCTTGCCAAAATCAATTGGAAAAGCAGAAAAAAAAGATACATACCTGTTTGAGAAAATCTGAGAACTAGTCATGTAATCAGTTTTGGAGAGCAAAATAATTTTAGAAAGAATGAAACCTTGGGAAAAATTGAACCAACTTTCTTTTTTTAGGTTATGAGGATTATTTTTTTAAATTGTTATATGCTCACCTGAGGATATTTTTTCATTGCTTTTTAAGAGAGGGGAAGGGAAAGAAAGAAACACTGATGCAAAAGAGAAGCATTGATTGCTGCTTCTGGCTGTGCCCAGATTGGAAATCAAACCCACAGCCTAGGCATGTGCCCTGACTGGTAACCACACTCACAACAACCTTTCAGTTAGGGGACGATGATCCAACCGACTGTGCCACCATGGCTAGGGCTGAACTGACTTTTTGCAGCAAATATTTTTTCCACTTTTTAAAATTTACTAATTTTTGAGAGAGAGAGGAAAGGTGAGAGAGAGAAACATCAATTTGTTGTTCCATGTACTGTTGCTTTCATTGGTTGATCCCTGTATGTGCTCTGACCAGGATCAAACCTGCAATCTTGGCGTGTGAGGATGATGCTCCAATCAACTGAGCTACGGTGCCAGGGCTCTGCAATAGATTTTAACCTCATTGTGTCTGGTAACCTGTGGTGCAGAACAACAGTCTGATGGCCAACGAAGAGCTCAGGTAGAGGGACACCACCAGTAGACAGAGAAAACAGAGCAGCTTTTGACAGGCTAGTGGGCACCAGAAAGAAAAACCACAAATTTGAGGGGCCAGATGCTTTAAGTGAGAAGGGAGGGGTAAAGATCTGAACCTAACACTACCATTTTTTCCTTTGAGACATATATAACAAATTCTGGAGCTGCTTAGGGCAGGAGACTAAGAGGCCAACTAGTAGTAGTTTCAGGTTGCTGAGAAGAACAAGACTAGATTTGGGGACCTACTACTAGGGAGAAACACTAGTGAACATCAGAGACTGCCCCTTGGGAAACCTGGAGCAGGGCCAGACCAGGAGCAGATAAAAGCAGCTGGAGCAAAACAACAGCAATGCAGCTTTTGAATGGCTAATGAATACATACAGAATTAAATGCAAGGCAATGATGTAGAAGACAGAGGTCATTTAATAGAGTTGAAATTTCATATGGCTTATGCTTTATTACATGATTTTATTTTAGTTCTACTAAACTGTAGGCAAGTATGTTTACAGTCTCTACGTTTACCACTGAAATCATATGTGATGACTTAGGCCTTAAAACAAGAAACAATACACAATAAAGAAAGAAGGCATTTCATAATAATAAGGTCAATCTACTAGAAAGATATCAGAGTCCTGCATCTCTATAAGCCCAATAACACAGTTTCAAAATATATAAAACAAATAGAGCTAAAAGGAAAAATAGGCAAATCCACAATTATAGAGCTCCCTCAAGCTCAGCTCTTTCAATGGAAGCTAAAGTAAGGATTAAACATTGGAGAATATATAGACAATCTGAACAACATATATAAGAAATGGGATCTAATCAATACTTATAAAATGTTGATCCAATAACCAACAGCAGATATTGGTAAACTTTTCCTTAAAGGGCAAGACAGTAAATACTTTAGACCTGCCAGCCATGTAATCTTCATTGCAAGTACTCAGCTCTGCTATTGCACGTGAAAGCATCTGTAGACAGGGTGTACAATAAGTGAATGGACATGGCTGTGTTTCAATAAAACTTTATTTATATAAACAGGTAGACAGCATAATTGTGAGTCATCCTTTGCCAACCCTCAAACTAGAACATATATTTCTTTCAAATTCATGTGGTAAAATTTCCTTGAAGTTGGTCAAATGCTGTGTCATAACATAAGTCTCAACAAATTTCAAACAATTTAGATCATTCAGAATACATTGGCTGACCACAGTGAACTTAAGCCACAAATAAATAAGACAGGTAGAAAATTCTTAATATGAAATTAAGCACTATACTTTAAAATAAACCTTATGTCAAAAAAATCACAAAGTAAATTAAAATATTTTAACTAAATAATAATAAAAATATCGCATATCATAACTTATGAAATATCCTAAAGCTGCACTTAATGGGATAATTACAGCCCAAAAATTAAGAATCTGTGGCAAGAAATTAGAAAACCAGTGGCAATTTAAACCCATGAAAAGTAAACTAATAAGAATAAATGCATGCACTAATGAAATATTTAAAAAGGCATACAGCAGAGAAAATTAACAAACTAAAAGTTGGTATTTGAAAATAATAATAAAATTGAGAAAACTTTTACAAGACTAAAAATGTAAATAAAGACATAAGAGCCCTGGCTGGTGTAGCTCAGTGGATTGAGCGCGGGTCTGCGAAGCAAAAGATGGCGGTTCGATTCCCAGTCAGGGCACATGCCTGGGTTGCAGGCCAGTTCCCAGCAGAGGACACATAAGAGGCAACCATACATTGATATTTCTCTCCCTAACCCTTCCCCTCTAAAGATAACTAAATAAAAATTTTTAAAAAAGACATAAGAAAGGCACAGATTGACAAGATCAGAAATGAAAGAGGAGCTACCACTAACAAATTTAAGATGGCAAATGTTGCGTGGTAATAAATTTGAAATCTCTGTTGCAGAGAATAATGTTTAGGTGGTAGACAGCACTCTTTTCTTACCTCTCTTAACACAGTCTGACACCTTGATAGCTGCAACCTACAGGTGAATTTTGGGCTTGGCCTTGTGCCTTCATCTGGCCA
Organism: Carollia perspicillata; assembly: GCA_004027735.1. NCBI lineage: Eukaryota > Metazoa > Chordata > Mammalia > Chiroptera > Phyllostomidae > Carollia > Carollia perspicillata. The sequence continues at coordinate 10,486 of PVKM010036177.1, forward strand.
ATGAAATGTGAGCTGACCATGAGTGAGCAAAAGTTTTAAATGCGTTTGCGTGGTTTAATGGTGTTACTTGTCCTTTTTCCATCCACTAAGAGAAGAACAGATCCAGTGGAAACTCAGAATAAGGCTGTAGAACTGACCCGAACTTTACCTACAGCCTGGAGTCCAGCCCGGCTGACTGCAGCAGAACCACATCTGACCTACAGATCTCGGAGAATCAACAACAAAGCTAAAGCTTGTGGCAAGCCATTCAGTTTTAGAGTTGCTCAGCATTGTTGCAGTAAGTTTGACTAATATACCCTAGGTAAAAAATAAAATTCACCAGTTTTGAAGAATAAGAAATAGAAAATCTAAATATTCTTTTTTAAAAAAGACTTTATTTATTTTTAGACAGAGGGGAAGGGAGGCAGAAAGAGAGGGGGAGAAACATCAATGTGTGGTTGCCTTTTACCCACCCCACACTGGGGAACCTGGCCCGCAACCCAGGCATGTGCCCTGACTGGGAATCGAGCCAGCGACCCTTTGCCTCACAGTCTGGTGCTCAATACACTGAGCTACACCAGCCCAGGCTAAATATTCTTCTTAGACTAAATAAAAATAATTCAAATACAAAATAAATATTTAAAAACAAACATTTTTCAGGCCTTGATAACTTTATCAGTGATCAGTCCTAAATTACTTAAGAAGCACTATCAACATTGCAAAAATTTTTCCACAGAATAGAAAAAGAGTGGACATTTCATATTTCATTTTTAAAAATGTGGATTACAAATCCTGATAAAAACATTCAACAGAAATGAAGAGTTATCTCTATTTGAAGGGGGTCTTAAAATCACTTGACAAAAATCAACTACCCTTACGATTCAAAAAAAAAAAACACACAAATTAAGAGTAGAAGGAAGTTTCTCTATTCTAATCAATAATATATTTAATTTTTTTTAATTAAAGGCAAATATTTTATTTGTCAAGGACTGTAAGGTTTCCCCCTGAATTTGGGAAGAGAACGGCATGCACACTACTACAAGTTCCACTCAGAACTACCCAGTCTGTGCAAGCACAATAAGTAAGGGAAAAAAGATGATAATGAGAAAGAAGATATAAAACTGTAATCACTCAGGTATTAACAAAGTAATAGCACATAGATTATTTATTAAAATTAATAGTAAATTTAGCAAGATACTTGGATAAAAAAATCAACCAGAAGTCAATCTTTATACAAATATAAGCAAAAAATTTAAAATAAATTATGCTGTTTATAATAGCATAAGCATTCAAATTAGTCTAATGTTAATGAAATGTGTACAAGTGTCTAAGATAAAAGCTGCAAAGTTTTACTAAGAGAAATGAAAGAGGCCTGAATGAGTGGGGAAATAAGCCAAGTTCAAAAACTGAAAGACTCAAATTAAGATATTCATTCTCAAATTGATACATAAAATTTTATAGAATTCCAATAAAAACTTCAGCAGAATATTTCTTTTATAAATGGACAAGTTGCCTTTAAAATGTATATGGAAATACAATAAAAATTTTAAATAAAAGTGTGTTAAGTCTATTGACTAGCCAGATGAAAAAAAAATGAACATCTACCCCTACCTCCCGCTACATATGGGAAATAATTCAAAATAGAACATAGCTCTAAATATGAAAAATAGAATAAAACTTTTAGAAGAAAGCATAAAGGGATATTTTTTATTATATTGTGGTAGACAAAGATTTCTTTAATGTATACAACCACCAACCATGAAGAATAAAATTGATGTATTATACTACATTAAAAGTAAGAAATTTTATTTATCAGAAGACACTGTTAAGATTGTGAAAAGAGGAGGAAAATAACACGGGTATTATCCAATAAAGGACTTGCATCTACAATATTTAAATGACTCCTATTTGTCAATACAAACAGTCACTACTCAAAAGAGATACGAGTCAAAGTCTTGAATCGGTGTTTCCCAAAGCAGTACATCCATATGGCCAATGAAGACATGAAAATGGACTTAATTAGCCAAAGAAATGCCCAATAAAATCACGCAGTGAGCACATACTTTCCAGAATGGGCAGACAAATCCAAATCCAATGATCTGGAACAACTGACACTTTGCTACCCACAGAACCACTCATCGATACAAGAACTTTGGGAAAGTGTTAGCACTGACTACGAAAGCTGAACATATGAATACCCATGAATCAGCAGTTCTACTGGATTACAAAGAAACACATTCTTATGTGTACCAAAGACATACAGGAAAACTTCAAAGCAACACTCTTTGTAATAGACAAATACTGAAATTAACCTACTATCTACTGCTGGTCAAGTGGGTAAAAGCGATAGAATATTCTACACTCATGAAAATGCAAATGTAAGAAAATGAAAATGTAAATGAACTACATTTACATGCAACAACATGATAATATCACGAACATGTCTTTGAACAAAAGAAGCCAGACGTAAACAATTCCATGCTGCACGGTTCTGCTGTATAAAGTGCACAGAGAGCACAGCTAGTCGGCGCTTTCAGAATGCATCCTAGTTCACCGTGGGGGGCGAGTTTAGAGGAAGGGTCACGCGGGAAGCCATTAGACTGCCATAATGTCTTATTTTTTGCTTTAGGAGCTGGCTACCTGGATGTTTTCACTATTTAAAATTCTTCAAACTGGGTACTTCTGATTTCTGCACTTTTCTGTAAGTATGGTATATTGCATTAAAATATGTTCAAGGTAATTTTGAAATAAAAGTACTTTTAGGTAAGCCGAACTGAGAACATTTTACCAAACACATTATACGTAGAGGCATTTGGAAGGGTTGTGAGATGGAAGAAGTTAACTGGTTCCAGAGAGAACATCTGGAATGAGGAAAGCAGGGGTCCGCAAAGAAATCTGTGAATAGGTGGTTAATTTAAACAAATATTGATCTAAGATGCTATTAGTAATTTTAATTTGTCTGATAACCAACTTTCAGTTTTAAGATAAATAAGGTCTGAGGACCTAATGTATAACGTGATGACTATAGTTGACACCGCATATATAATTGAAATTTGCTAACAGAGTGGAACTTAAATGTTCTCACACACACAAAGCAGGTAAATATTTGAGGTGATGGATGTGTTAATTAACTTAATGGGGGAATCCTTAAAAACAAATTAGAGAAAATATATTGATGAGAGAAGGAAAAGGTTCTCAAAGCTCCTTGTATTGAACAAATAGAGAGATATGCATTTAATTAATAATGTTAATAATTATGTGTGATATAATTTATTGAGTCATCACTAAAAGAGTAGCAATAGTTTATATAATTTCCAAACTTGCAAATAAGGTTAAAAGGTTGGGAAATAAAATATAAGTTGTGACACCATAAAAGTCCTAGAGGAGAACATAGGCTGGATGATCTCAGATATTCCACACAGCAATATTTTCACCAATATGTCCCCTAGAGCAAGGGACATAAAGGAAAGAATAAATAAACAAGTGGGACTTCATCAAAATAAAAAGGTTCTGCACAGCTAAAGAAAACATCAGCAAAATGAAAGGGAACCAACCATATGGGAAAATATATTTGCCAGTGATACCTCGAACAAGGGTTTGATCTCCAAAATATATAAAGAACTTACACAACTCTACCCCAGGAAAACAAACAATCCAGTTAAAAATTGGGCAAAGGACCTGAACAGACACTTCTCCAAGGAGGACATATCGAGGGCCCAGGGACAAATGAAAGGATGCTCAGCATCACTAGCCATCAGAGAGATACAAATGAAAACCACAATGAGATACCACCTCACATTGGTCAGAATGGCCATCATAAACAAATTAACAAACAAGTGCTGGCCAGGCTGTGGAGAAAAGGGAACCCCAGTGCACTGTTGGTGGGAATGCAGACTGGTGCAGCCATTGTGGAAAACAGTATGGAATTTCCTCAGAAAACTAAAAATGGAATTGCCTTTTGATCTGGCAATTCTCCTGCTGGGATTATACCCTAAGAATACTGAAACACAAATTCAAAAGAACCTATGTACCCCAATGTTCATATAGAAGCACAATTTACAATAGCCAAATGCTGGAAGCAACCTAAGTGCCCATCAGTAAATGAGTGGATCAAAAAATTCTGGTACATTTACACAATGGAATTCTATGCAGCAGAAAGAAAGAAGGAGCTCCTACCCTTTGCAACAGCACAGATGGAACTGGAGAGCATTATGCTAAGTGAAATAAAACAGGTGGTAAAAGACAAATACCATATGATCTCACCTATAAGTGGAATCCAATCAACAAAACAAGCAAGCAACCATAGTATAACCAAAGACATTGATATAAAGAACAAACTGACAGTAGCAAGAGGGGAGCGGGGAGGGCAGTAATGGGGGAAAGAAGGGGAAGGGTCATCAAGGAACATGTATAAAGGACCCATGGACAAAGCCAAA
>PVKM010036178.1:0-14800 GCA_004027735.1 Carollia perspicillata
CCTCCACCATGCCCCAACAACCTTCCAGCATTTCCCCCCCTTAGTTCATGTCCATGGGTTCTACACATGGACATGAGAGGACTTTGAGTCCACTGTTTCCTATACCATTTTTTTATCTCTCCCCGTCTATTTTATGTCTACCAATTATGCTTCTTCTTCTCTGTACATTTTTTCCCATATTCCTCCCTTCCCCCTCCCCACTGAACTCCCTCTGTGTGATGTCCATTTCTCTGATTCTGTTCCTGTTCTGGTTGTTAGCTTAGCTTTTGTTTTCATTAAAGGAGCAGGCTCCAGGCCCGGGCACAGGGAGGTGTACACACTTCAGGTGCCCTTCTGCTCGAGCCCTTCCTTGCTGACATTTCCCCGCGCTCAGAGTCCTGGTTCCTGCATCCCCCAGATTAACAAGACCACGGTGCTCCGAGAGGCTGCCTCCTTTCTTATAAAGACAGTAAGATTTCACGGCATCTTTTTCAGAAATGATTTTTTATACTCCCTTTCTTTCCTGCTCCATTAGCAGGCATTTTTTTTCTCGGCTCCAGATAACATAAATTCCTATGAATAATGAGGATGTTTCTTTCTAATCACCAAATTTTAACACACAAACAACTTTCAGCTTTGTACATGTATATAGCTCCACGTAGTGAGCACTCCTTTGATGCCCTAAGACTGTGTTAGATTTGTGGTATTTCTTAGGAAATGAGGTAGGAAAACTCCTTTTCCCAATAGTAAATATATCGTTTTCTTTGAACATTACTTGGCTTTTATTACTAAGGAAATCATTATTTTCCTTAAAACTAACAAGTAGTGCTCCCTACTCACACCCCCACTGATTGCAGAAAACCATCATGACCGGAAGGTGCTGGTACACAGTCTTGCTGGACAAAGGTGTAAACACCGTCCCACCACCATGGCTCAATTTAAATGACAAAGACTGTCCTCCTTCCCCACTCCCAGCTGTGCCTAAGGACAGCAAGAAGGACAGTTCCTCTCCTATTCCACCACTGTTCACATTTCCTCCTCCGTCAGTGCCAGGAGTCAGAGGCCGGGAGGGTGGCAACCACGCCCTGGCATGTCCTGGAGCTGTTTACACGAACATATCCAGTCAACATCTGTATACCTGGGATAGCCTCAGTGTACCCATTCCATTGAGAAAAGCAAGACGCAGCTAGGTGTTTCATATTTCCCCACTTACGTACACTCTCACAATGAGAATTCCCGTGCATGTTTCTAAATGTTCATGTACGATTGTTGAAACATGAGAAAAGGATAGCTGGATAGATGATCCACTCTGTATTACCCCCAGGGGCAGGGGACATGGGAGGAGCAGGGGGCATAGTGCAGAAATTATTATATTTTTAATGTATTTGGGGATGTATTTTCTTCACTCCTTAGAATAAAGTACCTGATCTTGTAAAAATGAAGAATGAAAAAATATAAGAGTACGAAGATACCTGCCAGTGCTTTTGCACTCTTGAAGTTATGCACGCAGTGCTCAAAGCCTCCTTCTGACAAGGATGAGAGGCAGAAACTTCAGAAAACTATACAGCGTGATGCGGAGAAAAGGGCCCTGAGTTTGAGGGAAGGAAACTTGGAAGAAGCAAAATCGATTCCTAGATGTCTCCAAAGGAAAATTCTACAGTGTTTTGCTCATATTCATCAGGATGATCTGATTCTAGTCTCTCATTGCCTTTGAGCAATTTTACAGCTTTGTAAGCTGTAGATAACTAATTGCAATGCAAAAGAATTTTTTCTATAGACATGCAATTGGATTTTTTTTTTCAGTAAAGGAACAAGTCCCACTTCCCTCCATCTCCCTCTTTACTTTCCTGACTCATCAATCTGTCTGTTCTTTGGATTTTTCTCTGAACTAGTTTAAACATCTTACCAGTTCCATTATTAGCAATGAGTTAAAGAAATGTTATTTTAAATCTGAATGAGTCATCACAATTTTACTTTTTTATTTTAATTAGCCCTTAACATGGAATTGCACCCCGTGATGAGGAGGACCAGAGCCAGCTGTGTCAGCTAAGGCACGTTCCTTCACTTCCCTGTCCCCATCCATCCATCTCCTTACCCTTCCCGCTCTTGCATTCTGTCTCTTGCTTCCATCCCTCTGACCACATGGGAACACAAGACTGCATCATCATCTGTAATGATGCTCACTAGTTATTTCTGGGTGGTAGGTTTGAGGAGATTTGTAGACTTTTTTCATTTGTCTGCACTGCTTGAATTCTTTATAATGGACATCTGCCATTTTCGTAAATCAATGAAGTGTAAGTAAGATCTGACACTTGTCCAAATTCATCAAGTGCCTTTCCACTCCTAATTTTTTATAACTTTGATCTTCACAGAACTGGAGCAGAAAGAAATCTGAGATATTAGTAGAGGCCAAGGAAGAAATTAAAAGGTGAGCAGAGTTCAAGGAGCAAAGTTTCTGAAAGGCTGCCCCACTTGCATGGATGGCTCTGGCATACTGTGGCCTTTTCACGGGGAGCCCCATCCCTGAGACACTCCTACAGCCCAGAGCCCTGCCCCTGGGTTCCTACTGCACTATTGCTCGCATGAGGCCTTTTTCAGGTCGCCGGCAGTTTGTTGGGGCAGGTCTGACTCCCTGATATATCCCTGACTGCATCATGGAAACCAGCATCCACCAAAGACGTTGAGGGAAATACACCACTCGGACAGGTATGTGAAGCACAGCTCGGACATTGCAAAGGACATTGTAAGATGTTCAGCAGCATCTCTGCCTCTCCCCACTAGATGCCAGTAGCACACTCCCCCTCCTCCACTCTCCAGTTGTGACCAGGGGAAATGTCTCCAGACATTGCCAAATGGGAGCAAGAGCCTCCCTAGTTAACAATCACTGCCTAGTGCATTGAGCTGCTACTCTCACCAACTACTGTGCTACATTCTGGGGTTAGAATTTTATGCACAGCATAGTTTTGGGACAATCACCTGGATTAGGGGGGCTATCTACTTGCAGACTCTGATTATCATTTTAGCTATAAAAAGAAGAAAATCTTACCTTTTCTGACAGCACAGGTGGGCCTGGAGAGTATTATGCTAAGTGAAAGAAGCCAGTCAGCGAAAGACAAATACCAATTGGATTTCACTCATATGTGGAACCTAATGAACAAAATAAACTAACAAACAAAATACAAACAGACTTATAGATACAGAGATACAGAGACCAGACTGACAACTCTCAGAGGGGAGAGAGGCTGGGGGTTGGGTAAAGAAATTAAGGGATTGAGCAAAGAAAAAAACACCTATAGACTCAGACAACAGTATGGTGATTACCAGAGGGAAAGGGGTCAGAGTGAGCAAAAAGAGGGTAAAGAAGGAAGAATTGGTGAGGGAAGGAGACTTGACTTGGGGGGGGGGGGTGAACACACAATACAATACACAGATGATGTGTTATAGAATTTCACACTTGAAACCTGTGTAATTTTATTAATGAATGTCACCCCAATGAATTTAATTTAAAAATTTTAAAGTTTTTCTACATTACAGTAATTGATATAGTGTGGCATTTGCAAAATAAAATATAAATGTGTGTATGTGTACATAAACACAAACAAACAGAGTACAAGAATAGACCCAAATATATATGGTCAATTGATTTTCATCAAAGATACCAAGAAATTCAATGAAAAAAAAAAAGAAAGAAAAACTTTAAACAAATAACAAATAGTGCTGAAACAAGATATCCAAATGGGGAAAAATGAATATTGTCCTTTACATAGCATTATACATAAGAAAAATAAATTATAAAACTTCTAGAGGAAAACAGAAAAGAAACTATTTATACTCTTAGGGAACAGAAAAATATATCTTAGTAAGATACAAAAACCCTAAACCATAAAAGACAAAATGATAAATTGAACTTTATCAAAATTTTTAAAATTTTGTCTTTGGAAACCAACATTAAGAAGGCAGAATGTCAAGCCATAAAGAACATTAACAATACATATGTATGGCAGAAGACTTATACCCAGAATATGGAAAGAGCTCTTACAACTAGATAATAAGAAAATGAACTATCCAGTTAAGAAAATGAGCAGAGTATTTGAACAGACATTTCACCAAAGAGAGTATTCAGGTAGAGAACATGAAGAAAGGCATGACCTCACTAGTCATCAAAAAAATTCAAAATAAAACCACAAAGTGATACCACTACACACCCACTAGAATGGCTAAAATTTAGAAGACTGACTATATAAATTTTCTGTTGCTATATAACCAATATCACAAAACTAGCTGCAAAATTTTTGTCTCACAATTCTGTAGGTCCGCAGTCTAAGTGGATTTGACGAGGTCTCCAGGATTCACAAGGCCAAAATGAGGGAATCAGTGAAGCTAGGCTCTTATCTACAGGTCAAGGCTGGTGGATTCAGGGTAGAGGGGAAGCATCTGCCTCCAAGTGCATTCAGGTTGTTGGAAAAATCCAGTTCTCTGTGGTCTTAAGAATGAAATCCCCATTTAATTGCTGGCTTTGGGGAGGGAATCACTCATATCTTGAAGGATGCCATCCTTTTTCTCACGTGCTCCCCTCCATTTTCAAAGCCAGCAAAAGCATTAAGTCCTTCTCGTGATTCTAATCTTTCTGACGTCTTCTGCTTTACTCCTCTACCATAAGCCAGATACTCCTCTGCTTTTCAGGGATCGCATGATTAAGTGAGACTCACCTGGATCATCTCCCTGTTTTAAGTAAGCTGTGCCATCCCAGGGGCGCTCTCTCATCACTCACAGGCTCACGAGCAGGATGAAGGCACAGGAGTACAACTAAATCGATCATCCACAGGTAGGATTTCCTTCTCTCGTTGGCTCTCCTGACATCACTGAGAAACTCTGCTCTCATGTCCTAGATATCTTCAGGCTTGATTTACAAGATGTACACATCTCTTGAAAGGGTCTTTTGTTTAGTTGAGTATTCTGATCTTTCTATCTTTCCAAGGTTTCAGCAAAAGCTTGTGTAACTACCCCCTCAGCCTTTTCTCTATGCTATGTTTCAGCAGCCATTGTTAAATCACGGCATGTTTTACCACCTGGAAATACTGACAATTTCCCAATTATCAAGTCCTTGTTTCTTTTTGTGGAACATTTCTTCACTCAGCTTACATTTCTGCTCTCACATTTTACCAGCAGCAGCAAAGAAAAACTACGCCACACCTTCAACACTTCGTGAAAAATCTCAGCTAAATGTCCACTTTTATTGTTTGTAAGTTTTGCTTTCCACCCAACTGTGGGAGACAATTCTGTGAAGCTTTCAGCCACTTCCTCTAGTTTTTAGTAACATGTTTCTCTCTTTGCTCTGAGTCTTTAGTATTCTCAATGTCTATTACTATGTACTAATTCTACTAAAAGGCTTTTCAAGGTAATCTAAGCCCTTTCTATTATGCTCCTTAAAATATACTTTTCTCATTAATTGTAAGAGTCAGTATTGTTGAGAAGTCAGTTCTTCCCAGATATTTCTATGGCTTTAATTCCAATCAAAATCTCAAGTTTGTTGTGGAAATTGACAAGCTTATTATAAAACTTATGTGAAAAAAATGCATCAAATCTAAAATAATCTAAATAATTCTGAAGAATAAATGTGGAGGACTTAGTCACCTAACTGTAAGACTTCTTAAATTGCTATCATGTTAATGTGCTATTATTTTAACAATAGACAAATGAACCAATGAAATAAAAGAGTTCATAAATAGACCGCACATATATAGTCACTTGATTTACAGTAAAGGCATAACTACAATTTAATGGGTGAATAGTTGGCTTTTTATATGAATAGCGCTTAATGCTTGGGGAAAAATTTAGCTTTAATCCCTGTTCATGCCATACATAAATATTAATTTAAGAACAGGCTTAGATGGAACTTCTAGGGAAAAAAAAACAGGAGAAAATTCTTATTACCTTGGAGTAGACAAAGATTTCTTAAACAAGGTAACAAAATTGGACTTCAACAAATTAAGAACTTTCATTCATCAAAAATAACCCTAAGGAGAATGAAAAGCAATACATAGATTGAAAAATATTCTTGATATATGTTTGAAAATCCAATAATAGATAACCAATCCATGTATAATAGGTATTTTTTGAAAAGCATTTTACAGAAGAAGGTATTCAAGTGGTTGATACACCTGTGAAATGGTGCTCAATATCTTTAAGAAAAGGCTAATTTAAACCATGACAATCCGTGTTTCTCACTTTCTCTCTCCCTTCAGCTCTCTCTAAAAGCAATGAAAAAAGTGTCCTTGGGTGAAGATATAAACAAACAAACAAACAAACCATGAGATTGTGAGTGCACATCCTCCTGAATGATTCAAATTAAACAGGTTGGAAACACTAAGTGTTGGGAGGATGTGGAACAATTAGAACTCTCTCGTATGCTGCCGCTTGAAATGTAAATTGGTATCATCACATTGGGAAAGTGTCAAAATCTAATAATGATTGGCATATGCTTCCTCTGTGATCCAACACCATCACTTCCATGCATGTGCCCAAGAGAAATGCAAACATATGTTCACCAAAATACATACACAAACATTTTTATAGTAGCTACATCCACAATGGCCCAAAACTGGAAGCAAAACAAATATATATCAAGAGATAGATAAACAACTTGCAGTATATATGTGCAGTAGAATAAGTCAGTGGTAAAAAAGGAGCAAACAAGTGATCCATGAAACATCATGGATGAAGCTCACAATAATATGTTGAACAGAAGAAGCCAGCCATAATGGGTCCACACTCCAGCCAGGTGTGATTGCATTTAGGAAGTGCAAGCACAGGCAAAATGAATCAACAGTAGCAGACTAGAATCCAGACGCTCTGTGTCTATCTCCCTGCTCCCCTCAATGCTTAGAAACAAAAATGAAAATGTATTTTAAGACAATGTATAAGCAATCTGCAGAAAAGAAGAATGTTGAACCAAGGAGTAGGTAATAGAGGTTTTAGTCACTTTCACATGAATGAATCACAGTTTTGTCTTCTGTAAAATCTGGGAAGTGTTGTGTCCTGTCTCACTCACAGGAGGACGGTGAGGGGCAAGAGGATATAGTTAGAATTAAAGGAAGATTCTGGGCTCCAAGATCACAGTGGCTTCAAGACCAGGAATTATCCCCGCTCTCCTGCCATGCTGGACTAAGCGATCCTAACATTGCAGCCTGCATTTCCCTACTTCAAGAACCACTAGATTATCAGCGCTTCATTCTCTTCCTCTTCCCTAGTTGATAGGAAGGTGTTTGCTAACCTTGGATATTTGCCTGCCGAAATATTAATTCTGGAAAAGAAGAAGTCCACAGGCAAACATGTCAGGTAACTCAAAAATCTTTGATGTCTAAGCTCAGATACTGAAGATGCTAGGAGTTTGCTGGAGAAGGCAGGCACAGAATGCCCAGGTCAAAAGACAAAGGTCATTGCAGCACACACAAGGGTCCATCTCACCCAATAATGCTCTCTCCGACCTTCCCCTCTCTCATCCTTTCTTATGGTGATATTCAGCAAAGAGGTAGAAATTTAGGAGGACCATGGACAAGTTCAGCTGAAAGAGTGACTTCCAGTGCTTTGTATGTCAGGCTTGAATCCAGCATACCCCCAGGGTTCTCATAGTTAATACAAATGTCACTTCTATCTTAAGTTATTCCAGAATGCAAAAAAGTGTTGCAATTATTTGGAAGATAGGTCATACATAGCAGTTGCCTCTGAAGTTAAAAAGCCCAAACGTACCAGATGTATGTAAGATTTTTACAACCACATTACCTTGACCTATAAATACATTTTTACTAGTAATAGAACTTGCCCTTAAAACACTGGGGCATGCATTAAAATGAGATCAATGACTGAAAGCAGCAAGTCAAAGAGAAAGAAGGACCAGTCCTGATCTTGTCAGCTACTGGCCCCCAGTAGTGCAACAACAGTCCTAGAGGAGATACCCCTACCCTAACAGCCAGACAGAATTATACTCTGGAAGCTTGGTTTACTGTCTCACAGGTGTGAGAGCCTGACCATGGTGGCTTCCTGAGCAATAATCCATGACCTTCTAACAGAGATGACTGTGGGAGGCTTTATGAAATGAATAAAATCTTATACTCAAGAACTTGTGCAGGGATATGGGTCAGAGGATGAAAGAGAGATAGTAAATGAACTGCAATACTTGAGTTTAATATAGAGATGAATTTTCTCCCTCCATAAGCCTATCAATCCATGTACACTTTATCTGTCTTCATTTCTAGCAGAGAATCTGCTATAAACTTTTAAGTTGCCATCAGGGACAGCAACTAAAGTGGAACATGAAGCAGAAACTAGAATGAATGTACTCATTTGCTCAATCCCACAGAGAATCCAAATATTAACTTTCTAATTGAATTTAAAGTTTTTTTAAGCCAGTGAACCAGCTCAAATTGGAACTGAACCTATCTATATATTTTCTAAATAGAAAAAAAAAAGCTACTGAAAGGAAATGTAAGAAGGTATCTACCCAAAAGAAATAAAAGGTATCTACCCAAAAGAAATAAAAATCTTTGTCCATACAAAAACTTTCAGGCAAATGGTTATAGCCGTATTATTCAGAATAGCCCCAAACTAGAAACAACTCAAATGTCCTTCATTTGATGAAGGAATAAATAAAATGTAGTATAGTAACTCCCCTCGTGCATAGAGAACATGTTACAAGACCTCCAGTTAGACCCTGAAATCACAGATAATATAATATGGTCCACAAAGCCCTTTACAGAACATATTCACTGGGCCCTTACATAGACCATCAAACTGGAAAGCTGGACAAGATGATCAGTCTGAGTATTTGGTGGTCCATATTCCATAACTTCCTCTTCCTTCCTTTCATGTTCTCCTACCCTTGGGTACACCCTCAATTCTCTCAGGGAAGGATTTGCCATCAGTCATTTGTACCTTGGTGGGAAACACATTTGAGGCACAGGGTGACCTCTTTCAGGAAAAACATTAGGCCATGCCTTTAAAATGTAGATGCCACTAAAGGCATTAGTGAACAAGTGGAAGAATTGTTTTAGGGAAAAGGTGGGGTCCCTCAAGAGTTCCCTGAAGTTACATTGTGTTGGTGACTGCTTTCTTGAATGCTACAGCAAAGAGCAATCCTGGAAATAACCTAATGACAGTTGTCTTTCAAAATCTTACCTGTCTCCCTCCAAAATAGATGCATTCAGTCCTATAACACTTTCATCCACCAAGAACATAGCTAAGAAGCAGGAAGTGAACCAAAAAGCCTTTAGGGCAGCCAAAAATGGAAATTATGAATCCAATATATTAGAATATATGAATTTTTAGAGAGACCCACAATGGAAGAGCAATAAGTGGAAGCTACACTAACCTCCTCCCAGGACCAATCCACAATTACAACTAAATTGTAGAGAGATCATCCTGAATAACTAACTGAACACTAGCTAGAGAGAAGCCTTATAACCAAGGACAAATGGAAGAAACCACTTCACCACAACATGACTGGTAGGGAGTACAGAGGTACAAGAGGGCTGGCTGGGCTCCCATGGGTGGCTGCTGAAGTTCTGAAGGGATATTTCTGTAGCCGGGGGATTCCCCCTGAGAACTGTGGGGTTTAGACCCCAAGCTGAGCTTTCCAGCCTATATTAACAGAGCCAGGAAAAGAACCAGATAACATCCAGCTATGAAAAGCAGAGGGGTTTCTGTCTGCCAGGGAGAGATGGCCAGACACTCAGAGAGCCTCTTAAAGGGCCGATACACAAAATTTTGTTTGCAGCCACTTACCCTGGGCTCCAGCAGAGGGAAGACAGTGTGGACTAGAGACACATGAGGAGAATCTGGGGCTGGTGGCTCTGGGGAGAGAACTGAAGGAACAACCACCAGGATTCCTGTACTGAGTCATTCCCCATACTACTGGAGCCATCTCTCTCAGGCAGAGCACTCCCCTCCAAGTGGCAAAAGCTTGAAGAGAAGAATAGCCCTGCCCACAGTAAGTACTCTGCCCCACCCTGTGGAGTATAAACTAGGCTACTGATTACACCTTGAGACTTTATTACTGATTAAGTTTAACAACTAAGGTGGATCTCTGGAAGCTCTGAGACTTTAGGTTACCCTCCCCTGGGCCTGGTACTGGTAAAAGCCACCCTTAGTGTGCAGCCTGGTTCTTTCTGCACACCAGCAGGGCCAGCAGAGGGGTCCACATGCTATGGGTCACTGATAGCTCTAAACAGGTTGCCCAGGGCCAGTCACAAGCATCACCCAACAAAGGTCTGCACCAGAGTCTTTACAGATCTACCTAGTACATAGAAACAAATACAAAGAAGCAGTCAAAATTGGAAGACAAACAGACCCCAAATGCAAAACCTAGAGAATTCTTCAGAAGAACTAGAAGAAATTGAGGCAAGCAATTTATTAGACAGTTTAGAGTAATGCCATAAGGATACTCAACAGCATGAAAAAAGACCCCCAAAAAACCCATATTAGGGACCAGTCAGAAATAAAAAATGCAATATCTGAAATAAATAATAGACTGGAAGGAATAAAAGGTAGGTTTGATGAAGAAAATGCTCAAACCAGTGATTTGGAAGACAAGGTGGAAAAGAACATCCAAGCCAATCAGCAATAAGCAAAAAGAATTTAAAAAATAGAGGAGAGCTTAAGAAACATTTTGGACAACATGAAGTGTAAACAACATCTGCATCAAGAGAATACAAGAAGAAGATAGGGAGCAAGGGACCAACAACCTATTTAAAGAAATAATGACCAAAAAGTTCCTAAATCTGGTGAAAGAAAGACACACTAATCTGGAAGCTCAGAGTTTCTCAAACTAGTTGGACCGAAAGAGGCCTATACTAAAAGCTTTCCCCTTAAGATTGGGGGGGGGGGAAACAGGGATGTCTGCTTTCACTTCTTTTGTTCAACATAGTACTGGAAGTCCTAGCCACAGCAATCAGACAAGAAAAAGAAATAAAAGGCATCCAAATTGGAAAGAAAGAAGTAAAACTGTCTTTATTTGCAGATGACATGATACTATACATAAAGAACCCCAAAGATTCCACCAAGAAACTATTAGAACCGATAAATGAAATCAGAAAAGTAGCTGTATACAAAATTAATATACAGAAATCAGTTGCATTTCTGTATGCCAATAACAAACTAACAGAAAGGGGAATTAAGAAAACAATCCCATTCACAATTACTTCAAAAAGAATAAAATACCTAGGAATACACCTAACCAAGGATGTAAAAGACCTGTAGTCAGAAAATTGTAAGACACTGAAGAAAAAAATTGAAGAAGATAGATATAAGTGGAAGCACATACCATGTTCATGGAGAAGAAAAATTAACATCATTAAAAGGTCCGTACTATGCAAAGCAATCTATAGATTCAATGCAATTCATATCAAGATTCCAATGACATATTTCACAGAACTAGAACAAAAATTTCAAAAATTTATATAGATCCATAAAAGGGTCCACATAGCAACAGTGATCTTGAGAGAGAAGAACAAAGTTGGAGGAATCACATTACCTAGTATGAAACTATGCTATAAGGCCATTGTAATCAAAACAGCATGGTTCTGGCATAAAAACAGACACATAAATCAATGGAAAAGAATAAGAGGCTCAGAGTCAATTAATATGCAACAAATGAAGCAAGCACATACAATGGGCTAAAAATAGTTTATTCAATAAATGATGTTGGGAAAAATGGAAAGATTTGTGCACATGTCTGAGATCACCTTCTTAAACCACACACAAGAATAAATTCAAAGTGGATTAAAGACTTAAATGTTAGGCCTGAAACCATAAAAATCCTAGAAGCAAACATAGGCAGCAAAATTTCAGACATTGCTTATAAAAGTATTTTATCAGATGTATCTCCCCAGGCAAGGGAAACAAAAGAAAAAATAAATAAATGGGACGATGTCAAATTGAAAAGTTTTTACACAGAAAAGGAAATCATCAACAAAATAAAAAGGCAACCCACAGAATGGGAGAACATATTTGCTGATTCATCTGATAAAGGGTTAACACTCAAAATTTATAAAGTGCTTATAAAACTCAACACCAAAAAAACAAACAACCCATTTAAAAAATGGGCAAAGGATCTGAATAGACATTTCTGCAAAGAGGACATACAGATGGCCATACGATAGGATGCTCAATGTCACTAATCATCAGAGAAATGCAAATTAAAAGCACAATAAGATACCATCTCACACTTGTCAGAATGGCTATCATCAATAAATCAACAAACAACAAATGCTGGCCTGGATGTGGAAGGAGGGAACCCTTTTGCACTGTTGGTGGGACGGCAGATTGGTGCAGCCACTGTGGACAGCAGTATGGAGATACCTTTAAAAATTAAAAATGGATCTGCCTTTTGACCCAGCAATCCCACTTCTAAAAATATATCCAAAGGAATTCAAAACACTCATTTGAAAGAACATAAGCACCCCTATATTCATTGTAGCGTTATTTACAATCACCAAGATATGGAAGCAGCCCAAGTACCCATCAGTAGATGAGTTGATAAAACAACTATGGAACATTTACACAATGGAATTCTACTCAGCCATAAAAAAAAAAGGAAGAAAATGTTGCCCTTTACAATAGCATGGATGGGCTTGGAGAACATTATGCTAAGTGAAATAAGCCAGTCAGAGAAAGACAAATACCATATGATCTCACTCATATGTGGAATCTAATGAACAAACTGAACTAACAAGCAAAATAGAGACAGACTTATAGGTAGAGAGCAGGATGACAACCAAGCAGGTGGGGCTGGGGGAGGTTGGAGGTAGAGGGATTGAGCAAAAAGGAAAGAGGACTCATGGAAATGGACGACAGTGTATTGATTGTGGGGGGCCAGGGGGTATAAGGAGACTAAATGGTAATGGGAAAAATATATGAACTTTCAGAAACAAATAAAAAATGAATTCAAATAAAATAATTATTAACTAAGCAATTTATTCTAAGTTTACACACAATTATAACTTGAGGATCTAGCTTATAATATCATATTAGAACCAAATTACAAAAAATTCTCCAGTAACTTCACCCATTCAATTACCATTTGTTCATTCACTCATTCATTGCCTTCTATATTTTCAAATGACAGTTAACATTTATAGAACAATGTATAATCTAAGACCTCTATGCATTTGAGTTGTCTTCTATGGGAAACACAAAGATGAGTGAGACCATGCCCTACCTTGAAGGCAATGGTAATCCACTCAGAGTGCAGACCGTCAGCTGCTGACCTTGGCTCAAGACAAGATGAAGGCAAGTGCATAGAGGTAGAAGAGAGTTTCTGTGGGAAAGTGGAAGAGGAACAAAGTCTGACATGGATCTGAGCAGAACCCAACAAGGAAAGACACACAGAACGATCTGAAAGGCAGACAGGAAAGCTCCAAGATCACAGGGCATTCACGCATCCTCCCATCCTGGACCACTGCCCGCAGGAGCCTCCTCTGCACCCCTCCACTCTGTTCTTCACCGGCAGTCTGAGTGATCTTTCAAAGTATAAATCTTATCATCCTTATGCCCCCACTTAAAACCCTTCAGTAATTTCCTATCATAGTGAGGATTTCAGGCGTGGCCATGGAGCCCGGGAGGAGGGGCCTCTGCCAGTCTGTGACCCAGCCACGTCAATCATCCCTTGGCTCCCCAGCCCAGCCACAGTACTTCTTTTCAGCCACTCCTCCACAACCACTTCCCCCTGGGCATTGGGGCGCCTTAGCATAAGAATAAAGCTCCCTGCCCTCGATAAACCCAGAAAGCATCGCAAACAGTGTGATCCACTGCACATGGTATTTATCTTTAGGTATCTGCCTCCATGCTTTTCATTTAAAGGATCAGAAAATAAAGTCTGGTGCACTACAGTCACTCAATAAATTTCACATGTGCTAATTGGGAGGTAAAGAGGAGTTCGATATTTGCAAAACATTTCACCAAAAAGGCTATCAAATATTTTACATCCTGATATTTAAAAGAATAGGTGCCCATTTGAAATACTGAGCCAAACAACACTAATTTCCCAGGCCTCTACCCTCATCACATCTTCCTCTGAGGCCTGAAGTCCCAGCAAACTTGTTTGTATTCAAAGGAGTCCCCTCCATGCCTCTCTCCCATTCCTTGCTGCCCGCACCCGGAATACTGCTGAGCAGAGTAGCATTTTTAGGCCAGGCGGAAGAGTGTTGATTCAGGTGGGAAATGAATCATGAGAACAGATGTTCCTGAAATGAAATATGTGCTTTCATGCAAATATTGTCAAAAATAGACAATGAGAGAACCACAGAGGAAGTGCAATTGACACATTAACCTTGATTCCAAAACAAATTTCTAAGCCACCTACAAGTCTGAAGTGAGCCTCCAGGAGTGTGATTCAGAACAGAGGCAGCCTGAGATGCAAGCAAAATATTCCCCTGCCCAAATGACACTCTTTTAGGGATTTTAAGAAGTTCTCCCTACTTTCCAGTAGCTAGACCATCCTTGGGCCAAAGTCCTAGAAATTTCACAATTAGAAATTCATTCCTTTGAATTTATTTTTTCTACCCACTTTTAAAAGATGGGGTAAGGGAGTTGTCATTTCTGATCAATACAAAACCTGAGCTAAAATCATACAAACTATTAGGTAATAGGTATAAGGTTTTGTGTTGACATGGCATGTCACAGCTTCCAAATTCCCTGGGAAGTAGGTAGAATAAGCTCTTTCTATCCACATTTTACAGGTAAGAAAACTGCAGTGCAAAGAGGCAATATGACTTGCTCAAAGACATGAAACAAGAAGAGCAGAAATAGAACAGAAGCAGGTCTCCTG